>PVJA010035163.1:0-22037 GCA_004027025.1 Myocastor coypus
TTCTTTCTTTCTTTCTTTCTTTCTTTCTTTCTTTCTTTCTTTCTCTCTTTCTTTCTTTTTTCTTTCTTTCTTTCTTTCTTTCTTTATTTATTTTTTTCTCTCTTTCTTTCTTTCTTTCTTTTTTTAATTGCATCTGGGGCTGAGAAGGTGCACTAGGGGAACCAGGCTGAGATGGTGTGCCCAGCATATGGGGCCGGGGATTGAACTCAGGTCCTTGTACTTGCCAGGTTGGTGCTTATGCCTCTGAGGTATCTCTCCAGGCCCCATTTTCTGATTTTATAAATGAGTTTCACTAAGAAATTCCAGACTACCTTTACTTTTTTTTTTTTTTTGTCTTTTTGAGACAGGGTCTTGCTATGCAGTTGAGGCTGGTCCTGAGCTCACTTTTGTAGCCCAGGCTGGTCTCGAACTCTCACCAATCCTCCTGCCTCAGCCTCCCAAGTGCTGGGATTACAGGCGTGAGCCACCACGCCCAGCTTTACCTTTACTTTTGATAAGATCCTTACACAATTATGGTGTGCATTTCCTTGTGTGTTTTCTATTCATGAATTATTGTTCTTCCCAAAGATTTTATGGTATGGTAAACCTATATCTTAGTTATGCAATTTCTCCTGCCAAGCACTTGAATATTTTTGGCAGAGTATTCTTTCTGAATATTTAGAGAAAATATTCATTATTTGAGCATTTTTTTAGCCATTTAACTTAAAAGCTTTATCTTCCTTAAACATATTCTAAAATATATTTAATTCCTTTACCCAGATTAACTATGACTCCATGCTCCATTCAAAAAGATTAAATTACTAGTCATATTTCAGACCTATATTTCTATGGTTGTTTTCCAGTTTGATTAGGAGACTAAAAGCCTATTTTCATTCTTATATATGCCATAATATTCCTTGTTAGACACTGTTTTATTTTTGAAGCATCTTCCAACACATGTCCTTGCTTTAAAATTGCCCCACATCTTTCCATGGCTTTCCTGATGAAGAGTTGACACCACTTGGAGAGAAACAGGCCACAGGTGCTTTCTCTGTAGATGTCACCTCAGCACCATGTGTGCTTTCCACACTGAAGGAGCTTTCTTTGCCATGCTGTCTTTGGGCACTACATTCCTGATTCTATTTTTATAGTGTTAACTTTGTCTTTGTAAATACAAATCAAGAAATAACCAGATTAAATTTTCATTCCAATAATCTGAATCCAGCTGCCACTTACTGTCTTTTGCTCTTGAAGTACCACCAGGGGAGCAGATTGTTGGCTAGGTTTCCCTGTCAGCAGAGGATGAGTGGACCATTAGCTACATCTCCTGTTTCTGTCACCTGCATGGGATATATGGGCTGCTTGGCCCCGAGAGTGGAGTCCACTGGTGGTACTCTTGATTTTCTTCTCTGGTCTCTCAGATTCTAGCCAAATTCTATCACTAAAAGGATTGCTTTGTGAGGTAGGTCCAGAGCAGCTGCCCGAGTGGCCAGAGGGAGCGTCGCTGCCGCGCCATGGCTGAGAGCGACTGGGACACCGTGACTGTGCTGAGCAAGAAAGGCCCCACGGCCACGCAGGCCAAGTCCAAGCAGGCCATCTTAGCAGCTCAGAGACGAGGTGAAGATGTGGAGACCTCCAAGAAATGGGCTGCTGGGCAGAACAAACAACACTCGATCACCAAGAACACAGCAAACTGGACCGGGAGACAGAGGAGCTGCACCACGACCGGGTGACCCTGGAGGTGGGCAAAGTGATCCAGCGCAGCAGGCAGAGTAAGGGGCTGACGCAGAGGGACCTGGCCACGAAAATCAATGAGAAGCCACAAGTCATCGCAGACTACGAGAGAGGACGGGCCATTCCCAATAACCAGGTTCTGGGCAAAATCGAAAGAGCCATCGGCCTCAAGCTCAGGGGCAAGGACATCGGCAAGCCCATCGAGAAGGGCCCGCGGGCGAAATGAGCACAAAGCCTCGAAACAGCAGCGTTCCGGCTGAGCCGTCCTGCTGGGGTCCCTGAGGCCAGCACTGACGTGGCCGCCACGTGGCCCTATGGAACATGGGTCAGGCCAACAGCCAACCCACCCTGCTGTCAAACAAAGAAACACTGTGAAAAAAAAAAAAAAAAAAAAAGGATTGCTTTGCTAAAGTCACATTCTTTTGCATCTTTATCACCTCATTTATAAAAGTGAAATTGAATTGTATTGCCCCTTTTTCTTTCTGTGCTTGTAGTTTATGATGGGCAAGCCTCATACAATTTTCAGAGCTAATCTATTGAAAACAGGCCAATAGCCTCTTCTGTAGGGACTCTGCCCATGTCTCTGCTTCTCAGTTCAGCAACCCATCTCTAAGAAAACAAACTATTCTCCAAAGCCAGGAGGAGGACAGCCAGGGAACCAGCATCTAGAGGTAGCAAACGGCTAGTACAGAAATGACTCCTGAGTGTTACTGGCTCATGTTCATGCTGACTGAAGGGCATTCATGCTTTTGAAGTTCTTAATCACAAGCAACTTCTATCTAATGTGTTTTAAATGAGTGTCCATTAGACAGTGCAACTGGACTTTTGGACAGAAGATCCTTTTCTCCCCTCTGGAAAATCCCTACATCAGACCAAGAAACACTGGTACTTTCTCCAGGATGGTGTCACTTTTGACCCTGCACCTCCATGACAACTGACAAACATCATTACCCATAGTTATAAGAATTTGGTATTGTATATTTATAATCAAATTTTATTTATTTATTTATAACTTTTTAAATTTTTTTCTTGTTTCAGAACTTTTTCGTTTGTTTATTTATTTTTATGGCCAGCTCAGTCTGTCCTGAGGGCAAGGCTGGCGCAGCATGTGGTGCCGGGGATCGAACCGTGGTCCCTGCAGCCGCCTGCAGGCACTTTAGACCACTGAGCCATCCTGCCTGGCCCCTATTTATGTATGTATGTATGTATGTATGTATGTATGTATGTATGTATTTATTTATTTATTTGGTTAGTTTTGACAGCTTTACTTTTTCCTCCCAGGTTATTGTTTTTATGTTGTTGGTAACAGGCCTCAGGTGGGCTTTCACACCCAGCACCATGCAGGTTTAGGTCAGCTGGTTGTTACAGTTGACCACCAACTGTCAATCTACCACCAGTCTCAATGAAAAACCTTTAATTTGCATACACCATTGGATGAAAAAGGAAAACTGGGTAAAATCCAAACATTTTTCTGTATATTTTAATAATTTTTAAAAGTCTCTTCTCATTTTTAACTCTTGTCCAACAATCTATAAACTGGTAAATATGAAGCACTTTGTTTGAAACAGAAACATCAGTCTTGCTTGCTGGAATCAAATTTTGAAAATAAAATGACTCTGTGATTTCTGAGTATAACATACCATCTTAAACATGAAAGGGTGTGGTAAGGGTACAGATTCCTTCACCAGAACCTAGTGCAAATAGCTTAGAATCCCCCGGGGAATCTGCATTTCCAATGTTTTTGCAGTGCAGGAAGGGTTTCTCTAATACCAGAAACACTTTTGTGGATTTCCGAATATTTCATTCTTCTGCCTTACGTAAGACAGCATGCTTCAGCCTTCTCTACAAAGAGCTTTACTAGTGCTCTCTGTACTAGCAGCTGTTTAGGACATTCTGCCTTTGCTTATTAAGTGACATAATGGTTGCACCTGCTCTTTCCTCCCTCCTTCTCTTGCTGGTGATTGAACCCAGGGCCTCATCATGGCATGCTAAACATGCACTATAGCACTGAGCTACACCCCGGGCCCTCATCTGCTCCTTTCAGTCTGTGACACTACTGAGACCTTCCAGCTGGAACTACACAGAATGAATCTCTCTTCTCCACATAGGTGATAACTTCTATAAAGCTCTTCTTGTCTATGGGATTCAGTTCTTATATTGTTTTCTTCATTCATTGTTGGATAAAACTCATACCACACATGCTTCTTCTAAAATATCATGGGCAAACATGACCTGAACGTGGTGAAATCGCATCTGCAAAAGGAAGGATAAGATTATCACTTCCCTTTTCCCGAGGATCATGCTCTGTTAATGTGGCCCAAGGAAGCAGAAGTAAATGAGACCAAGACGTCTCTCACATTACTAGCTCACATTGGGTTAACTATGTCATCTTCACATGTTGCTCTTATAGCATCTTAGTTTCCATACTGAACATCCACACTGAAACATTCAAAGATTTGAAAAGTATCAGTGTTTATAGTTATCTCTATAATACTTTTTGACTGAGATTTGACCTAAAGTTCTCTAACTGTCTCTAGTATTGATCCCTACTTCATAAAGACCGCAAATTTAATACACGGGCTGGAAAATAACTTTGCAAGAACTCAAGTGAAAATGAATGTAGCTCAAGTACAAAGGCAGAAATCACACATAGACTTCACAGTAGTGTTTTGTAGTTGAATCCTACTTCTAAATACATGGACTTAAGAAAGATTTCATTTCTCCACCCTGGAGCTGGCAGTCTTCTGTTATGTCGAGATAGTTTCTTGTATATCTGACTTACACCTTTAAATTGACTTCCTTTCTCCCCTCATGGGTTTTGTCTGAAACTTTTGCAATAGTTCCCATAGGAAATAGGAACCAAGGTACACTGCACTTGCTTTTCAATTCTTCTTTTTCAGGTCCTTCCTAGGTAAAAAATTGTGACAATAGCAAGTATAAAGGGTAGTTTTAAGTTTCTAATTTTCCTTTTGGTTAAAAACATATCAATACTAGAAATAATTATATAATTGCCAGAGACTGAACCCAGGGCCTTACAGTAGATGACAAGCATTTTACCACTGAGCTACAGACCAAGCTCTAGAAGTGTTATTTTAAAATCAAAATTAAGAAATTCTCTTCTTTGTAGAACTGTACAGAAATTTCAGTAGTAGGAAGTTAAGCTTTGATCTTCTATATGCATGAAAAGATATTATTTCTTTTCCTCACTTTTTAAATCCTATTTTATCAGTGATGTTTAAGTTTTTCTTTCCTTTTTTTTAATATTTTATGTATTTGGTACAGGGTCTCAGTAGGCAGCTTGGATTCATTGTGATTCTCCTGTTTCAGCCTCCCGAGCGCTGGGATTACAGGTGTGCATCATCATGCCCTATTGACATGCCTGGGGGCACGGCAGGGGCAGCATGTGGTTCTGGGGCTCAAAACCAGGTCCTTGCACTAGCCTAGGTAGGCACTTAGACCTCTAAGCAGTCTCTGCAGCCCTCAACTTTTTTTTTTCTTTAAATTCTTTTTGCTACTTTTGGTTTTCACTGTCCACCTCTCTAACGTGAGCTTATATAGTAGTTACTAAGTTCTCTCTTTTCTGCATTTCCCAGATTCAGATATGTAAGAGAATATAAAGAGAAATCTTTGAAACTAGCACTATTACTAAGTATATCATTTTATAGGAAAGTATTCCATGACATTATAGTAAGGTTATAAATTTTTGTTGAATGATAGTCTTAAAGTAGAGAAATCATGAAATTGGTAGCCCCTCCCTTTAAAAGACAGCCAGAAGATAAATTAAAATTGTCCCAAATTTCTAATGTATTCAAAATTCATAAAGTAGTTCCACTCAGTGTCTGGTTTGGCTCTGTTTCCCTATAGTTTTGGTCTTGTCCTTCTACTCTGAAGCTGGATGCCTAGCTCCTGGAGGTTGGAGGCAGGTTAACAGAAGTGCACCTCCCCATCTCTCAGGGCAATGACTGTCATTCTGGACCACTTTTCAGAGTCACTTGGGAGGCATTTATTGCTTCATACAATTAGTTAGCTAATTAGTCAACGGTGCTGGAGATCGAGTCCAGAGTTCTGCATATGACAGTCAATTGCTCTACCAATGAGCTACATCACCCCCACCACCATCAGGGGAATTTTTTCAATAAACAAATCCCATGCCCCACCTGAGAACTACTGAATCAGGTTAATTGTGGGTAGGCTGAGCCATTATGTAAGCTCTCTAGGTGATGCTGATGATTAGCCGAGGCTGTAAACCACAGGAAACCTTAGGAAATTCTGGTAAGTGATGATGACAAATTTCAATGCTATCAAGAGGAAGTATGCAACTCTAAATATAATTTTTTACAGTTGCTACCAGTTGAATGCATGTAAATGAAGTCAGTGAGAAAGGATTCAGAGGCTGAACCCGCAAACTTATCCCTATTGTATTTATTTTGAAGTAGTATAGACCCCAGCCCCAAGGTAAACAATTACAACCGCACTGACTGAAGAGCAAGGTTCAGGTTCAGCATGGTTTCAGGAGGAAACTTCCAACACACTGCTTCCATGTAATGCCCTAGACCTGCTTGCCCTAACACTGGACCATCTCCAGAATCCTTAATTTATATATCCTGCTCTTGATCTGCGACCTTCCCTGCATGCAGATTACTCATCTGACCTCCTTAGGACCCTCTACCTCATTTTCCCCATCTTCCTTCCCCTAGACTCTTCCCCTCCTTATTGGGTCAGAAACTACTGCAGAGCACACAAGCTCCGCCCGGCACCTGCCTTTTCACGTGAATCTACGCCTGGTGGGATCTTTACTACTGCTTTTCTCTGTTGGTTTGCTTTCTTGGTGCTCACTTCTCCTTTACTTTTCTTACCCTTCTAATCCTTTATGGCCTCCTCACCTCACTGAGAATCCAGCACAGAAATATTTTCCTGACTTCCTGCTACCAGTTCTATAAACCTTCACCCATGTACTACCTCTATTCCCACTAAAGGATAACTATTGTTCAGGAGTTCTTGAGCCCTACTCTTTCCTAACTTTTTCAGGAATGTCTTACTACAAAATAATTCCACTCCTTTGTCTGTTGATACAACTGCTTCCCAAGACTGGACCGTTCCCAGTGACATTTAAAGGTGAAAGATGTGTTTTTAAGAGCTTTTCCATCCAACCATTTCTAGTCAAGTACTAGTCTAGCTATTATTCAGTATCCCCAGACTTCCTAGCCTCTTGAATTACAGATGACCTCTTTCTGCAATACCTTTCATGAATGGTCAACTTGCTTCAAATTGGTCTTTGCCTCTCTCACTAGTTAATAGTCACTCTCTTTTTGCCAAACTCAGTGCACATTTTTCAGTTCTTAGCAACTGACTTTTTACTGAAACAATTTTTTTTTGGGGGGGGGGTGTTTACTATCTTCTACCAGGTTTCTACTTATCCCCATTAGAACTAGATCTTTTTGTAGCTTTTTTTCTGGTTTATCTCCTCTATCTGGTTATTAAATGTTAGAGTTTGTTAAGACTTAATCCTGGGTTCATTTGTTTCACATTCTCTTATATGTTCTCTACAGACATGTTTTTCTTGGTCTCTGTGACCAAGAAAAACATGACTAAAAAAAATGTGAACCCAGTCCACACTTCTCTGCTATGGCCAAGACCCTGAATGTTCTGTTCCCCATCTCCAGGATGTGTTCCTCTTCACATGCCAAGCCCTCGAATTCATATTCTTCTCGTTCGTTTCTTCCACTGTTCCTCGTCTCATCAAATGGTACCACCATGTACTCAGTTACATAATATTCAAATCTCAGATTCGTGCATACAGCCCACTCTTTTTACATTCTAATATTTAATTCATTTTGTGATCCATTTATTTTTGTTCTAAATACCTCTTTACCTGTTCACAATCTCCATATATTCTTCTGCCATAGACTAAGTCACTGCCATTTCATCTTGAAATAATTGTTTTTTAAAATTTTATTCCAAATATGCTTTAAAACATTTATTGAGCAAAAAGAAATATCATCTTGAAATAATTCTGTGATTCTGAATGAATTGAAATGCTTCAGTAGTTTTAAAGTTGACTTTTTTTCATTTTTGTGGTTTTCATTGTAATTCACTCAAAAGTGAATATCACATCAAGAGTGATATTTTCTTTCTTTTATTTTTAGGGAAGGGTCTACAGGGTGTTCAGGGTCTCACTATTAGATAGGACTCGTACTGATCTTCCTGTTTACAGCCTCCCAAGAGCTAGGATTATAGGGGCATGCCACTACACCAGTCTCCATTGCCCTCTCAGCTCTCCCTGGGGGTGGGGCCAGCACAGCAGGCCCAGAAGAGTGATATCTTCAAAACACAATTCCTATTTTGTTCTATTTCTTGGCAGGAATAATTTCTTCATCTTTTTGATAATAATGAAAAAGATATGACTATCTCTCCATTTTTCAAAGCCGCAAAGGTTTTAATTCCTTTTAGGCTTCTATTGCTTTTAAACTATAGATTAAGATGTTTAACCACCTTAAAATGTTGGCTACCAGAAGCATCAGTGTCTGGCCCTTGATTGCTTCTCATCTCACTTGATCTTGTCCCTTGGCTTCCTCTGTGCCCTGAGTCATGACACAGGACTGTAAGATTTCAAGTAGAGAGGCAATCATGGTCCCTCCACACTGGATTGAAACTGGATTCAAGAGATGATTTCACCCCAAATAAAATGGACAGGAGTGTTAATGGCGTGGCCATATGAAAATGAACTGCTCTTCATGATCTTACTAACAAGTAAAGAAGAAAACTTGTTTTTCTATATCAATGGCTGCATAGCAGCTAAGAGGGGTTATTTTGATCAGCTCTGTTAGTTGGGGTCATATTTTAATTAAACGGATGAGAAACCACTAACATTTGAATGAACATTTTTCTTTTGCATAGAAAATCTGTTTGAAGATGTAGAAATTATAAGCTCCAAATATTTCAGGTCTTCGGTAGTTGAATTAATCTCTACAATTTCCCCAGAAAAGTGATATTGCTTTTAGATAGTCTTTTGGTAAGATAAGGAATTCAAGGGGTTTCCATTTGAATGTCCACTTTCAAGAAAATACACCGATTAAAGAAAAAAAAAATCAGTGTATCTATTATCTCTTAATACACTGGCTTGGAATGCAACATTTGGATTCTACAAATAAGGAAGTGTGTATATTCCAACTACATATTTCAGAATTGGAATTCTGAAATTTGATACCAACTACTTTGATGCCAACCTGAGTCACAACTCTACTTGAAATTCATCTGTATCAGTCACAAATAAAACCTCATTTAGCCAGTGCCAGGCATGTCTGTCTGTGGTCAGACACTGTTCCAATACCTGTTCTGCATACTAATTATAATAACCACATCCATGTAGTCTTCACGAATAAGTGCTACCACTTTGTCCTTTAGCACTTCCAGATTCAGTGGTCTACACTGAATTTGAAGAGCCTTTTTAGTGGTAGAGTTTCGTAGTGTCATTTTTTTTTTTTTTTTCATCTGCACAGAAAATCTATGACAGAAACTTTAAAGAATTTCAGAATGTATTTCTAAACTATTGGGAAGGTTGTGTCCCCTGGTTTTCAGAGGGCAAAATTAGGTGACTGATAAATAGCTCAAATGAAATCTATTGCAGCATTCAAATGTCCCTCAGGGGCCCGGTGGGATGGCTCAGTGGTCTAAAATGCCTGCTTGGGAAAGCTTGGGCGGCTTCAGGGACTGTGGTTCGATCCCTGGCACCACATGCTGCGCCAGCCCTGCCCTCGGGGCGGGCTGAGCCGGCCATAAAAAAAAAAAAATGAGTGAATAAACAAACAAAGGTTCTGAAACAAGAAAAAAAATGTCCCTTAATGTTTGAGTAATTAGGAAAACTTATTGTTACTATCTTTGGTATTCTTCTAATAAAAATACTCATCTTCTAGGCATGAGAATATTTATACTTTTAAAAATAATTTTTCAGTGGTTCATGTTTATTGGTCTTTGACCCAGAGGCTTGAATGTGGGTATGGGTAAGAAAATCAATATCCTACTCTCATCTCAGTTCATTCTCTGAATCCTCCAGTCTAAACCCTTCCACTTACAGTATTAAGTAGTCTGAAGAAGTGAAATGGCCCAGGCACAGGAAGCTGCTCTCTCCAAGATGGAAGACAAGAAGTGCTTGACCCCTGCCTATTCAATCCAACAACCAAAAAATAGAAGCAGGAGGTGGCAGGAAAAGGCACCAGTGGTCCTGCACCTTGCTGGATCTTTACAGCTGTGTCTCTGGATTTGTAGGTCACTCCTTGACTCTTCAGCTCCCACAAGATTCCCTGGGACAGGTGACCAGTGAGTGATACTGCACATATGTCTGGCTTCAAGTTCCTGACTTGCTGCTACTTGGGGACTCATTTGTCTTCTGTGTTCATCATGGCAATAATTCCATCAAAGGAAGAGCAGTCATATACTATGTCTTGGTGATCTTTCATTTATAGATATGCATTACAATTATCACAACCATCATATGCAAACTGATCTATAGTCTTGGCCGGAGAGTCCAGCACCTTCTCCAGGGCCATTTTATTGGGTACAAAGAACAGTAGGGAGTGCTGGGAACACTTGATCTTTGTTTTTACCTTACATTGTATGCTTATTTTATATAGTGCATTGCATATGTTATTTGGTGCTTAAAAGCACAGAAAGCAAAATGGCCAAGCAATGGCCGTGACTCGTCCCAAAGGCTGACACTAACAACAGTTCTACAAAGTACTGTCTATGGTCCCAAACTTAATCCTGAGGGGATTTGACCCTGGAAGATACAAAAAAAAAAAAATGAATGTTTTGTTATACAGGTCTTGCTTCGACTTGCCCTTGACCACCCAGCAAGGGGGAAAAAAAAAAAAAGCTTAATTTCAATGCATGAAACGCAGAGCTAGATTAGTGAGATGAGCTATAGGAGACTTAGATTCAATAGCCTCCAACATCACAAGCTTCACTGGTGGCCCACTACAATTGCAGAACATTTGACTGTGTATATATCTGCTTCCTCTTAGTCCAAAGAGAAATATATTCTTTTCCTTTTTTTTTCTAAGCAACATCAATAGGGAGGTGGGTCATGCCCACACACTGTACTCTGTAGAACGATTGTGAGGACAATATGCAATATGTCAACTTTCAAAGAAAAGAAAGGGGAAAAGAAAAAGGGGGAAAAAAAGTAATGTTGATTTAGAAGGGTAAGTGTTTAATTGTTTGATCAATCTTATATACCTATATGTATTAATCTAAACTGATCTGATGATGAGAATATGTAATATAAACATTGTTAAATTTAAACATAAAATATTTTTTTATGTTTAAATTTAACAATGTTTATATTACATATTCTCATCATCAGATCAGTTTAGATTAATACATATAGGTATATAAGATTGATCAAACAATTAAACACTTACCCTTCTAAATCAACATTACTTTTTTTCCCCCTTTTTCTTTTCCCCTTTCTTTTCTTTGAAAGTTGACATATTGCATATTGTCCTCACAATCGTTCTACAGAGTACAGTGTGTGGGCATGACCCACCTCCCTATTGATGTTGCTTAGAAAAAAAAAGGAAAAGAATATATTTCTCTTTGGACTAAGAGGAAGCAGATATATACACAGTCAAATGTTCTGCAATTGTAGTGGGCCACCAGTGAAGCTTGTGATGTTGGAGGCTATTGAATCTAAGTCTCCTATAGCTCATCTCACTAATCTAGCTCTGCGTTTCATGCATTGAAATTAAGCTTTTTTTTTTTTTCCCCCTTGCTGGGTGGTCAAGGGCAAGTCGAAGCAAGACCTGTATAACAAAACATTCATTTTTTTTTTTTTGTATCTTCCAGGGTCAAATCCCCTCAGGATTAAGTTTGGGACCATAGACAGTACTTTGTAGAACTGTTGTTAGTGTCAGCCTTTGGGACGAGTCACGGCCATTGCTTGGCCATTTTGCTTTCTGTGCTTTTAAGCACCAAATAACATATGCAATGCACTATATAAAATAAGCATACAATGTAAGGTAAAAACAAAGATCAAGTGTTCCCAGCACTCCCTACTGTTCTTTGTACCCAATAAAATGGCCCTGGAGAAGGTGCTGGGCTCTCCGGCCAAGACTATAGATCAGTTTGCGTATGATGGTTGTGATAATTGTAATGCATATCTATAAATGAAAGATCACCAAGACATAGTATATGACTGCTCTTCCTTTGATGGAATTATTGCCATGATGAACACAGAAGACAAATGAGTCCCCAAGTAGCAGCAAGTCAGGAACTTGAAGCCAGACATATGTGCAGTATCACTCACTGGTCACCTGTCCCAGGGAATCTTGTGGGAGCTGAAGAGTCAAGGAGTGACCTACAAATCCAGAGACACAGCTGTAAAGATCCAGCAAGGTGCAGGACCACTGGTGCCTTTTCTTGCCACCTCCTGCTTCTATTTTTTGGTTGTTGGATTGAATAGGCAGGGGTCAAGCACTTCTTGTCTTCCATCTTGGAGAGAGCAGCTTCCTGTGCCTGGGCCATTTCACTTCTTCAGACTACTTAATACTGTAAGTGGAAGGGTTTAGACTGGAGGATTCAGAGAATGAACTGAGATGAGAGTAGGATATTGATTTTCTTACCCATACCCACATTCAAGCCTCTGGGTCAAAGACCAATAAACATGAACCACTGAAAAATTATTTTTAAAAGTATAAATATTCTCATGCCTAGAAGATGAGTATTTTTATTAGAAGAATACCAAAGATAGTAACAATAAGTTTTCCTAATTACTCAAACATTAAGGGACATTTTTTTTCTTGTTTCAGAACCTTTGTTTGTTTATTCACTCATTTTTTTTTTTTTATGGCCGGCTCAGCCCGCCCCGAGGGCAGGGCTGGCGCAGCATGTGGTGCCAGGGATCGAACCACAGTCCCTGAAGCCGCCCAAGCTTTCCCAAGCAGGCATTTTAGACCACTGAGCCATCCCACCGGGCCCCTGAGGGACATTTGAATGCTGCAATAGATTTCATTTGAGCTATTTATCAGTCACCTAATTTTGCCCTCTGAAAACCAGGGGACACAACCTTCCCAATAGTTTAGAAATACATTCTGAAATTCTTTAAAGTTTCTGTCATAGATTTTCTGTGCAGATGAAAAAAAAAAAAAAAATGACACTACGAAACTCTACCACTAAAAAGGCTCTTCAAATTCAGTGTAGACCACTGAATCTGGAAGTGCTAAAGGACAAAGTGGTAGCACTTATTCGTGAAGACTACATGGATGTGGTTATTATAATTAGTATGCAGAACAGGTATTGGAACAGTGTCTGACCACAGACAGACATGCCTGGCACTGGCTAAATGAGGTTTTATTTGTGACTGATACAGATGAATTTCAAGTAGAGTTGTGACTCAGGTTGGCATCAAAGTAGTTGGTATCAAATTTCAGAATTCCAATTCTGAAATATGTAGTTGGAATATACACACTTCCTTATTTGTAGAATCCAAATGTTGCATTCCAAGCCAGTGTATTAAGAGATAATAGATACACTGATTTTTTTTTTCTTTAATCGGTGTATTTTCTTGAAAGTGGACATTCAAATGGAAACCCCTTGAATTCCTTATCTTACCAAAAGACTATCTAAAAGCAATATCACTTTTCTGGGGAAATTGTAGAGATTAATTCAACTACCGAAGACCTGAAATATTTGGAGCTTATAATTTCTACATCTTCAAACAGATTTTCTATGCAAAAGAAAAATGTTCATTCAAATGTTAGTGGTTTCTCATCCGTTTAATTAAAATATGACCCCAACTAACAGAGCTGATCAAAATAACCCCTCTTAGCTGCTATGCAGCCATTGATATAGAAAAACAAGTTTTCTTCTTTACTTGTTAGTAAGATCATGAAGAGCAGTTCATTTTCATATGGCCACGCCATTAACACTCCTGTCCATTTTATTTGGGGTGAAATCATCTCTTGAATCCAGTTTCAATCCAGTGTGGAGGGACCATGATTGCCTCTCTACTTGAAATCTTACAGTCCTGTGTCATGACTCAGGGCACAGAGGAAGCCAAGGGACAAGATCAAGTGAGATGAGAAGCAATCAAGGGCCAGACACTGATGCTTCTGGTAGCCAACATTTTAAGGTGGTTAAACATCTTAATCTATAGTTTAAAAGCAATAGAAGCCTAAAAGGAATTAAAACCTTTGCGGCTTTGAAAAATGGAGAGATAGTCATATCTTTTTCATTATTATCAAAAAGATGAAGAAATTATTCCTGCCAAGAAATAGAACAAAATAGGAATTGTGTTTTGAAGATATCACTCTTCTGGGCCTGCTGTGCTGGCCCCACCCCCAGGGAGAGCTGAGAGGGCAATGGAGACTGGTGTAGTGGCATGCCCCTATAATCCTAGCTCTTGGGAGGCTGTAAACAGGAAGATCAGTACGAGTCCTATCTAATAGTGAGACCCTGAACACCCTGTAGACCCTTCCCTAAAAATAAAAGAAAGAAAATATCACTCTTGATGTGATATTCACTTTTGAGTGAATTACAATGAAAACCACAAAAATGAAAAAAAGTCAACTTTAAAACTACTGAAGCATTTCAATTCATTCAGAATCACAGAATTATTTCAAGATGATATTTCTTTTTGCTCAATAAATGTTTTAAAGCATATTTGGAATAAAATTTTAAAAAACAATTATTTCAAGATGAAATGGCAGTGACTTAGTCTATGGCAGAAGAATATATGGAGATTGTGAACAGGTAAAGAGGTATTTAGAACAAAAATAAATGGATCACAAAATGAATTAAATATTAGAATGTAAAAAGAGTGGGCTGTATGCACGAATCTGAGATTTGAATATTATGTAACTGAGTACATGGTGGTACCATTTGATGAGACGAGGAACAGTGGAAGAAACGAACGAGAAGAATATGAATTCGAGGGCTTGGCATGTGAAGAGGAACACATCCTGGAGATGGGGAACAGAACATTCAGGGTCTTGGCCATAGCAGAGAAGTGTGGACTGGGTTCACATTTTTTTTAGTCATGTTTTTCTTGGTCACAGAGACCAAGAAAAACATGTCTGTAGAGAACATATAAGAGAATGTGAAACAAATGAACCCAGGATTAAGTCTTAACAAACTCTAACATTTAATAACCAGATAGAGGAGATAAACCAGAAAAAAAGCTACAAAAAGATCTAGTTCTAATGGGGATAAGTAGAAACCTGGTAGAAGATAGTAAACACCCCCCCCCCAAAAAAAAATTGTTTCAGTAAAAAGTCAGTTGCTAAGAACTGAAAAATGTGCACTGAGTTTGGCAAAAAGAGAGTGACTATTAACTAGTGAGAGAGGCAAAGACCAATTTGAAGCAAGTTGACCATTCATGAAAGGTATTGCAGAAAGAGGTCATCTGTAATTCAAGAGGCTAGGAAGTCTGGGGATACTGAATAATAGCTAGACTAGTACTTGACTAGAAATGGTTGGATGGAAAAGCTCTTAAAAACACATCTTTCACCTTTAAATGTCACTGGGAACGGTCCAGTCTTGGGAAGCAGTTGTATCAACAGACAAAGGAGTGGAATTATTTTGTAGTAAGACATTCCTGAAAAAGTTAGGAAAGAGTAGGGCTCAAGAACTCCTGAACAATAGTTATCCTTTAGTGGGAATAGAGGTAGTACATGGGTGAAGGTTTATAGAACTGGTAGCAGGAAGTCAGGAAAATATTTCTGTGCTGGATTCTCAGTGAGGTGAGGAGGCCATAAAGGATTAGAAGGGTAAGAAAAGTAAAGGAGAAGTGAGCACCAAGAAAGCAAACCAACAGAGAAAAGCAGTAGTAAAGATCCCACCAGGCGTAGATTCACGTGAAAAGGCAGGTGCCGGGCGGAGCTTGTGTGCTCTGCAGTAGTTTCTGACCCAATAAGGAGGGGAAGAGTCTAGGGGAAGGAAGATGGGGAAAATGAGGTAGAGGGTCCTAAGGAGGTCAGATGAGTAATCTGCATGCAGGGAAGGTCGCAGATCAAGAGCAGGATATATAAATTAAGGATTCTGGAGATGGTCCAGTGTTAGGGCAAGCAGGTCTAGGGCATTACATGGAAGCAGTGTGTTGGAAGTTTCCTCCTGAAACCATGCTGAACCTGAACCTTGCTCTTCAGTCAGTGCGGTTGTAATTGTTTACCTTGGGGCTGGGGTCTATACTACTTCAAAATAAATACAATAGGGATAAGTTTGCGGGTTCAGCCTCTGAATCCTTTCTCACTGACTTCATTTACATGCATTCAACTGGTAGCAACTGTAAAAAATTATATTTAGAGTTGCATACTTCCTCTTGATAGCATTGAAATTTGTCATCATCACTTACCAGAATTTCCTAAGGTTTCCTGTGGTTTACAGCCTCGGCTAATCATCAGCATCACCTAGAGAGCTTACATAATGGCTCAGCCTACCCACAATTAACCTGATTCAGTAGTTCTCAGGTGGGGCATGGGATTTGTTTATTGAAAAAATTCCCCTGATGGTGGTGGGGGTGATGTAGCTCATTGGTAGAGCAATTGACTGTCATATGCAGAACTCTGGACTCGATCTCCAGCACCGTTGACTAATTAGCTAACTAATTGTATGAAGCAATAAATGCCTCCCAAGTGACTCTGAAAAGTGGTCCAGAATGACAGTCATTGCCCTGAGAGATGGGGAGGTGCACTTCTGTTAACCTGCCTCCAACCTCCAGGAGCTAGGCATCCAGCTTCAGAGTAGAAGGACAAGACCAAAACTATAGGGAAACAGAGCCAAACCAGACACTGAGTGGAACTACTTTATGAATTTTGAATACATTAGAAATTTGGGACAATTTTAATTTATCTTCTGGCTGTCTTTTAAAGGGAGGGGCTACCAATTTCATGATTTCTCTACTTTAAGACTATCATTCAACAAAAATTTATAACCTTACTATAATGTCATGGAATACTTTCCTATAAAATGATATACTTAGTAATAGTGCTAGTTTCAAAGATTTCTCTTTATATTCTCTTACATATCTGAATCTGGGAAATGCAGAAAAGAGAGAACTTAGTAACTACTATATAAGCTCACGTTAGAGAGGTGGACAGTGAAAACCAAAAGTAGCAAAAAGAATTTAAAGAAAAAAAAAAGTTGAGGGCTGCAGAGACTGCTTAGAGGTCTAAGTGCCTACCTAGGCTAGTGCAAGGACCTGGTTTTGAGCCCCAGAACCACATGCTGCCCCTGCCGTGCCCCCAGGCATGTCAATAGGGCATGATGATGCACACCTGTAATCCCAGCGCTCGGGAGGCTGAAACAGGAGAATCACAATGAATCCAAGCTGCCTACTGAGACCCTGTACCAAATACATAAAATATTAAAAAAAAGGAAAGAAAAACTTAAACATCACTGATAAAATAGGATTTAAAAAGTGAGGAAAAGAAATAATATCTTTTCATGCATATAGAAGATCAAAGCTTAACTTCCTACTACTGAAATTTCTGTACAGTTCTACAAAGAAGAGAATTTCTTAATTTTGATTTTAAAATAACACTTCTAGAGCTTGGTCTGTAGCTCAGTGGTAAAATGCTTGTCATCTACTGTAAGGCCCTGGGTTCAGTCTCTGGCAATTATATAATTATTTCTAGTATTGATATGTTTTTAACCAAAAGGAAAATTAGAAACTTAAAACTACCCTTTATACTTGCTATTGTCACAATTTTTTACCTAGGAAGGACCTGAAAAAGAAGAATTGAAAAGCAAGTGCAGTGTACCTTGGTTCCTATTTCCTATGGGAACTATTGCAAAAGTTTCAGACAAAACCCATGAGGGGAGAAAGGAAGTCAATTTAAAGGTGTAAGTCAGATATACAAGAAACTATCTCGACATAACAGAAGACTGCCAGCTCCAGGGTGGAGAAATGAAATCTTTCTTAAGTCCATGTATTTAGAAGTAGGATTCAACTACAAAACACTACTGTGAAGTCTATGTGTGATTTCTGCCTTTGTACTTGAGCTACATTCATTTTCACTTGAGTTCTTGCAAAGTTATTTTCCAGCCCGTGTATTAAATTTGCGGTCTTTATGAAGTAGGGATCAATACTAGAGACAGTTAGAGAACTTTAGGTCAAATCTCAGTCAAAAAGTATTATAGAGATAACTATAAACACTGATACTTTTCAAATCTTTGAATGTTTCAGTGTGGATGTTCAGTATGGAAACTAAGATGCTATAAGAGCAACATGTGAAGATGACATAGTTAACCCAATGTGAGCTAGTAATGTGAGAGACGTCTTGGTCTCATTTACTTCTGCTTCCTTGGGCCACATTAACAGAGCATGATCCTCGGGAAAAGGGAAGTGATAATCTTATCCTTCCTTTTGCAGATGCGATTTCACCACGTTCAGGTCATGTTTGCCCATGATATTTTAGAAGAAGCATGTGTGGTATGAGTTTTATCCAACAATGAATGAAGAAAACAATACAAGAACTGAATCCCATAGACAAGAAGAGCTTTATAGAAGTTATCACCTATGTGGAGAAGAGAGATTCATTCTGTGTAGTTCCAGCTGGAAGGTCTCAGTAGTGTCACAGACTGAAAGGAGCAGATGAGGGCCCGGGGTGTAGCTCAGTGCTATAGTGCATGTTTAGCATGCCATGATGAGGCCCTGGGTTCAATCACCAGCAAGAGAAGGAGGGAGGAAAGAGCAGGTGCAACCATTATGTCACTTAATAAGCAAAGGCAGAATGTCCTAAACAGCTGCTAGTACAGAGAGCACTAGTAAAGCTCTTTGTAGAGAAGGCTGAAGCATGCTGTCTTACGTAAGGCAGAAGAATGAAATATTCGGAAATCCACAAAAGTGTTTCTGGTATTAGAGAAACCCTTCCTGCACTGCAAAAACATTGGAAATGCAGATTCCCCGGGGGATTCTAAGCTATTTGCACTAGGTTCTGGTGAAGGAATCTGTACCCTTACCACACCCTTTCATGTTTAAGATGGTATGTTATACTCAGAAATCACAGAGTCATTTTATTTTCAAAATTTGATTCCAGCAAGCAAGACTGATGTTTCTGTTTCAAACAAAGTGCTTCATATTTACCAGTTTATAGATTGTTGGACAAGAGTTAAAAATGAGAAGAGACTTTTAAAAATTATTAAAATATACAGAAAAATGTTTGGATTTTACCCAGTTTTCCTTTTTCATCCAATGGTGTATGCAAATTAAAGGTTTTTCATTGAGACTGGTGGTAGATTGACAGTTGGTGGTCAACTGTAACACCCAGCTGACCTAAACCTGCATGGTGCTGGGTGTGAAAGCCCACCTGAGGCCTGTTACCAACAACATAAAAACAATAACCTGGGAGGAAAAAGTAAAGCTGTCAAAACTAACCAAATAAATAAATAAATAAATACATACATACATACATACATACATACATAAATAGGGGCCAGGCAGGATGGCTCAGTGGTCTAAAGTGCCTGCAGGCGGCTGCAGGGACCACGGTTCGATCCCCGGCACCACATGCTGCGCCAGCCTTGCCCTCAGGACAGACTGAGCTGGCCATAAAAATAAATAAACAAACGAAAAAGTTCTGAAACAAGAAAAAAATTTAAAAAGTTATAAATAAATAAATAAAATTTGATTATAAATATACAATACCAAATTCTTATAACCATGGGTAATGATGTTTGTCAGTTGTCATGGAGGTGCAGGGTCAAAAGTGACACCATCCTGGAGAAAGTACCAGTGTTTCTTGGTCTGATGTAGGGATTTTCCAGAGGGGAGAAAAGGATCTTCTGTCCAAAAGTCCAGTTGCACTGTCTAATGGACACTCATTTAAAACACATTAGATAGAAGTTGCTTGTGATTAAGAACTTCAAAAGCATGAATGCCCTTCAGTCAGCATGAACATGAGCCAGTAACACTCAGGAGTCATTTCTGTACTAGCCGTTTGCTACCTCTAGATGCTGGTTCCCTGGCTGTCCTCCTCCTGGCTTTGGAGAATAGTTTGTTTTCTTAGAGATGGGTTGCTGAACTGAGAAGCAGAGACATGGGCAGAGTCCCTACAGAAGAGGCTATTGGCCTGTTTTCAATAGATTAGCTCTGAAAATTGTATGAGGCTTGCCCATCATAAACTACAAGCACAGAAAGAAAAAGGGGCAATACAATTCAATTTCACTTTTATAAATGAGGTGATAAAGATGCAAAAGAATGTGACTTTAGCAAAGCAATCCTTTTTTTTTTTTTTTTTTTTTCACAGTGTTTCTTTGTTTGACAGCAGGGTGGGTTGGCTGTTGGCCTGACCCATGTTCCATAGGGCCACGTGGCGGCCACGTCAGTGCTGGCCTCAGGGACCCCAGCAGGACGGCTCAGCCGGAACGCTGCTGTTTCGAGGCTTTGTGCTCATTTCGCCCGCGGGCCCTTCTCGATGGGCTTGCCGATGTCCTTGCCCCTGAGCTTGAGGCCGATGGCTCTTTCGATTTTGCCCAGAACCTGGTTATTGGGAATGGCCCGTCCTCTCTCGTAGTCTGCGATGACTTGTGGCTTCTCATTGATTTTCGTGGCCAGGTCCCTCTGCGTCAGCCCCTTACTCTGCCTGCTGCGCTGGATCACTTTGCCCACCTCCAGGGTCACCCGGTCGTGGTGCAGCTCCTCTGTCTCCCGGTCCAGTTTGCTGTGTTCTTGGTGATCGAGTGTTGTTTGTTCTGCCCAGCAGCCCATTTCTTGGAGGTCTCCACATCTTCACCTCGTCTCTGAGCTGCTAAGATGGCCTGCTTGGACTTGGCCTGCGTGGCCGTGGGGCCTTTCTTGCTCAGCACAGTCACGGTGTCCCAGTCGCTCTCAGCCATGGCGCGGCAGCGACGCTCCCTCTGGCCACTCGGGCAGCTGCTCTGGACCTACCTCACAAAGCAATCCTTTTAGTGATAGAATTTGGCTAGAATCTGAGAGACCAGAGAAGAAAATCAAGAGTACCACCAGTGGACTCCACTCTCGGGGCCAAGCAGCCCATATATCCCATGCAGGTGACAGAAACAGGAGATGTAGCTAATGGTCCACTCATCCTCTGCTGACAGGGAAACCTAGCCAACAATCTGCTCCCCTGGTGGTACTTCAAGAGCAAAAGACAGTAAGTGGCAGCTGGATTCAGATTATTGGAATGAAAATTTAATCTGGTTATTTCTTGATTTGTATTTACAAAGACAAAGTTAACACTATAAAAATAGAATCAGGAATGTAGTGCCCAAAGACAGCATGGCAAAGAAAGCTCCTTCAGTGTGGAAAGCACACATGGTGCTGAGGTGACATCTACAGAGAAAGCACCTGTGGCCTGTTTCTCTCCAAGTGGTGTCAACTCTTCATCAGGAAAGCCATGGAAAGATGTGGGGCAATTTTAAAGCAAGGACATGTGTTGGAAGATGCTTCAAAAATAAAACAGTGTCTAACAAGGAATATTATGGCATATATAAGAATGAAAATAGGCTTTTAGTCTCCTAATCAAACTGGAAAACAACCATAGAAATATAGGTCTGAAATATGACTAGTAATTTAATCTTTTTGAATGGAGCATGGAGTCATAGTTAATCTGGGTAAAGGAATTAAATATATTTTAGAATATGTTTAAGGAAGATAAAGCTTTTAAGTTAAATGGCTAAAAAAATGCTCAAATAATGAATATTTTCTCTAAATATTCAGAAAGAATACTCTGCCAAAAATATTCAAGTGCTTGGCAGGAGAAATTGCATAACTAAGATATAGGTTTACCATACCATAAAATCTTTGGGAAGAACAATAATTCATGAATAGAAAACACACAAGGAAATGCACACCATAATTGTGTAAGGATCTTATCAAAAGTAAAGGTAAAGCTGGGCGTGGTGGCTCACGCCTGTAATCCCAGCACTTGGGAGGCTGAGGCAGGAGGATTGGTGAGAGTTCGAGACCAGCCTGGGCTACAAAAGTGAGCTCAGGACCAGCCTCAACTGCATAGCAAGACCCTGTCTCAAAAAGACAAAAAAAAAAAAAAAGTAAAGGTAGTCTGGAATTTCTTAGTGAAACTCATTTATAAAATCAGAAAATGGGGCCTGGAGAGATACCTCAGAGGCATAAGCACCAACCTGGCAAGTACAAGGACCTGAGTTCAATCCCCGGCCCCATATGCTGGGCACACCATCTCAGCCTGGTTCCCCTAGTGCACCTTCTCAGCCCCAGATGCAATTAAAAAAAGAAAGAAAGAAAGAAAGAGAGAAAAAAATAAATAAAGAAAGAAAGAAAGAAAGAAAGAAAAAAGAAAGAAAGAGAGAAAGAAAGAAAGAAAGAAAGAAAGAAAGAAAGAAAGAAAGAA
>PVJA010035164.1:0-21889 GCA_004027025.1 Myocastor coypus
AAAAAAAAAAAAAAAAAATGCATAGGGTAAAAAGAAACATTGGAAGCCAATGTGTTCACACTTCAAAACAGAAAACTGTGTGAAGCTATCTAGGTCAAACACAGAGATCTTGGGCTTACTACTTTCATTACCTCATTCAGAATTCACACATGAGAAAACAACTAAAAGTAGTAACTCTAAAAAATATCCTCTGGTTTCAATAGTTAGGGTTTGTAGCCTGGCTGAAGGGTATCTGAAGTTCCTTTCTAAATCCTGGATTAATCAGGACATCTTTGAAAAGGAAAATGAATGAGATTCAGGGATATGAATTAATATGATATCCAATTTTCTAGCAAAGACCAAACAACTCCTTCAGTTTTTTTTTTTTTTTTTTAAAGAATTTTTTATTTTATTTATTTATTTTTTTCTTGTTTCAGACCTTTGTTTATTCACTCATTTTTATGACTGGCTCAACCCACCCCAAGGGCAGGGCTGGCGCAGCATGTGGTGCCGGGGATTGAACCTCAGTCCCTGAAGCCACCCAAGCAGGCGCTTTAGGCCACTGAGCCATCCTGCCAGCCCTCCTTCAGTTTTAAAGAAATATTTAGGACTAAAGATGTGATTCAGCGACAGAGTACTTGAGAATATATGAGGCATGGGTTCAATTCTCAGTACCATGAGAACAAAGAAAAATAAAACTCTTTTTTTTTTTGCCTTTTTGAGACAGGGTCTCACTATGCAGCTCAGGCTGGCCTTGAGCTCATTTTTGTAGCCCAGGCTGGTCTCCAACTCGCACTGATTCTCCTGCCTCAGCCTCCCAAGTGCTGGAATTATAGGCATGTGCCACCATGCCCAGCTTCTAATAGATTTTTGACCTTGTAATTTTTGTTACAGAGAAATAACTATGTAGGGACAAGTCTATTATCATTAACACTTTGAAAAATTATTACTCATTGCCTAAAACCACCCTAAGTATCATAGTAGTCCCTCTTTAGCCACTTGGAATATTTTCCAAGACTCAGTGAATGCCAGAAACGAGGGATGGTACTGAATCTTGTCATTAAATGCTCCATCATTCCTAACTAGTTATCACCCACTGTGGCTATAACTTTTGTAGTCTGAGGCAAGATAGTAAAATTAGCAATAATTTATTTTTCTTTTCACAGACAAGTGCAAATAATCCATTCTTCCCATAGATCTTACCAACCTCAACCTCAGCACATGATTTTTCTATTTTTAATTTTGAGAGAGGGTCTTGCTAAGTTGCCTAGGCTGGTCTCAAATTTGTGCTGGGATTACAGATGTGTGCCGTCATGCCTATGATCTTTTTTTTTCCTTTCTTTCTTTTTAATTTGTGTGGGCTTTTTGTTTTGTTTTGTTTGTCTTTTTGAGACAGGGTCTCGCTACGCAATTTAGGCTGGCCTTGAGCTCATTTTTGTAGCCCAGGCTAGTCTTGAACTCACACCAATCCTCCTGCCTCAGCCTCCCAAGTGCTGGGATTACAGGCGTGCGCCACCACTCCTGGCATACCTATGATCTTATTGCTGACAAATTTTACCTCTTGAACTTAAAAGGAAGCAACCCTAGTAAAGGAGCTAGTATCTGAATTTCTAGCATCACTACTTTTGTCCTTAAAAACATTCCTAAGTAAAATAAGTTATTTGAGCAATCAATCTGACAACTGATTCAGCTACTACTAACAAGTAGGTGAAGCCGGACGTGGTGGCTCACGCCTGTAATCCCAGCATTTGGGAGGCTGAGGCAGGAGGATTGCTGTGAGTTCAAACCCAGCCTGGGCTACAAAAGTGAGCTCAAGGTCAGCTGACAACTGCATAGCAAGACCCTGTCTCAAAAAGACAAAAAAAAAAAAAAATAAAATAAAAAAAAAACACAAGTAGGTGACACACAGAGTAAGTATGCTTGATTCAGACCCTCAATGTAACTTTGAGGGATAGCATGAGACTTGACCACACTACTCAGAATGGTACACAATTTAAAACTCACAGATTACGTATTTCTGGATCGTTACATTTAATATTTTCAGGCCATGGTTGACCACAGGTTAACTGAAACTAGATAAACCAAAACCATGGACAGGGAAGGATTACTATACTTTTATTATAAGTCTTCATCTGCAAGAAACTTATATCTAGTTGAGAAAACAAGACATATTTAACTAATACTTATTAAACACCTATCATGTTTGATATTGCAATAGGGTACTGGAAACATAAAGATGATCAAAACTTAGCTCAAACTCTTGTAAGCTAAAAAAACAAAGTAACAAACCTACTGCATTATATGTATTAAAATAAAGAGAATGAGAGAGCAATAAGGTGATAATTGAGTGGTACTAGCTGTAGAAGTTCTTAGAAAAACTGATGACCTGAATCATCAGGGAGAACAGCAGAGAAGGTGGCTCTGGCAGTCTCCAAGGATAGCAAGCAGGATACATATAAAAACAAAGTAAAAGAAATATAGTCATCTGGAGAGTTTACTGCAATTTACACATAATCAGTATCTTTAAATAATTTCTCCCCCACAAGGATCAAAGAGGAAAAATAGTCACTAAAGGGGATATTCACCTACCTCATCTGATTCTGACAGGAATTCTTGCATGATGTCACTCTCACCAATTACTCGTATTGAACAGACTGGAAAACAAATGTAGAGTCTGGCAAAAAGTCCTATACTTGTAGTCAAGAATTCAAAGTCAAGAATACATCAAGGCCTAAGTTTAAATCATCAATAGCAGGCAATCCCTGACATAAGAGGTTTTTACTTTTTTTATGGTTTTTTGAGACAGGGTCTTGCTCTGCAGTTCAGGCTGGCTTTGAACTCACTATGTAGCCAGTTTGGCCTCAAACTCAGTTACCTTCCTGTATCAGCCTCCCAAGTGCTGGGATTATAGCTATGTGCCACCACACCCAGCAAGATTTTAAGGCATAATAAATATTTATCCAAAAATAAATAAATAAATAAATAAATAAATAAATAAATATCAATCTAAATAGGACCTAGAAGAAAGGAATAGGAAATATAAAAATATTAAACATATCTAGAAAAGCAAAAAAATATAGTAAATCTAACTTTATAGTCTAATGTGACAGTCAAGAGGCTAAAACAACAGATCAGAGAAGAAAAGCTGTAGAAAGAAAAGTTCAATTAAGAATAAATCAAACATGGGGCTAGTGAGATAGCTCAGTGGACTAAGTGCCTGCTTAGGCAAGTGCAGGGATCAGGGTTCAATTCACAACACCACATGCCACACTGGTCCTGGCCCCAGGCACACTGAACTGGGCATGGAGACTGGGCATGGTGTCTCATGCCTGTAATCCCAGCGCTGGAGAGGCTGAAAACAGAAGGATAAGTATGAGTCCGAGCTGTATAGTGAGACCCTGTACCAAATACATTAAAAAAAAAAAAAAAAAAGAATAAACCAAGTATAAAACTGTAACATAAAAGGAAACGCATCTATTAGACCTACAAACAGGCCAGTCAGAAAACAATGAACATGTAATAACCACTGTTGGTAAATAAGCATGAAGCTGAGCACATTACCTTACTTTACTGATTTTAGCTTCAAAACAACAGTGGGGGGGGGAGGTGGGTGGCTAATTGTCTAAGAAATTTTATTTCTAGATTCTCCCATGAGGATGGTAAATTACACTGATTTTACTTCATTTGATTGAAAAAAAAAACACCATTGTACCCTCACTTATTTCCCTAAGGCTGCATTCACAGGCCAGTCCATGTTAGGAAAAGCTAAAAACATATGAAGAAGAGTTCTACTACCTTCTATGAGGGAAATAGTTTTTCTTCAGTGATAAAGCTCCGTATCAAAGTTTTAAAATCTTCAACTAGGTCAATTAGTTCTTATAGGACATAAGGACACAAAATTACTAAACATGTAAAACCATTATTCTATTAAACTACCATTTTAAAGAAAAGCCTATGTCAAACCTAGCAAGTTATTTAACTTTAAATGTAACAAGGCAAGCTCTCTTTTCTTTTTTATTTTTGTCTTTTTGAGACAGGGTCTCACTATGCAGCTCAGGCTGGTCTCAAACTCACACTGATCCTCCTGCCTCAGCCTCCCAAGTGCTGGGATTACAGGCGTGCACCACCATGCCTGGCTGCAAGCCATGAAATGAGCTACCTTATTTAGGAGATTTCTGTCACTTGTCTGCCTTTCCAGAGAAACAAATTTCAGCATATGCATCCATAGGTTTCTAATGTATCATTTGGAAGTTCTGAGGTAACAAGTAAGTTTGAATGTTTTACCTAAAGTCTACTTAAAACAAGGGGATTTTATCTCCTTCTCAGCAAATCTATGAACATTTGTTTTGTTTTATTCTAGGAATTCTTATAAAAATAATAAAGAGTTTTTTATAGGCTACATCAATGAGTCAAGAATCATTTAATGAAAATATCTTAAATATTGCCCAATTAGGTCCCAAATCAACTCTGTATATTGGCATATCTACCTGTATTTGTTAGCTGGCAAATAATGATGTTTAGTGCTCAGCAAGTCAATAAAACAAGCTACTAATCACTAAGACATCTCAGTCTGGCCTTCAAAGTTTTGCTCATTTAATGGTCACAGTCAGAAACTTACTTTCATTACCAAGTTTTACCTTTTTTTTTATGAATTTAGGACCAGTGTACAGAATCTCACTACATAGATCGGACTCATAGTGATTCTCCCGTTTTCAGCTTCCCCAGCACTGGGATTATGGTCGCACCACGACACCCAGTGTCAATCTATCTCAGCATGCACTGGAGACAGGGCTGGCACACCTTGTCCAGGATCAAATCCCATCCACTGTGCTCTACCAAAGCAGGTGGTTTAGTCTGCTGAGCTATCTGGCCAGCCTTTACCAAGTTTTAGAAAACATAGCTATGCAGTTCAGGAGTCATTCTATAGTATCAGAAATGTATGGTTATATAGAATTGGACAGTTTAATTGGCTGGTTTACCTCTTTCTAGATATTCTTCCAACCCCCGACGTCGGGCATCTAATTGTTGTTCTGATAATGAGAATGGCCACTTTCCTGGAAGCCGAGGAAATGTGAAGTTGGCAAATTCTCTTTTTAGGTTTTGGTGCAGGATGGCAAACTCTCGATACCTCTTAGAACACAGCTGCCTGCCTGCCATATAAACATTGTATACCTGATGAGGCAGAAAAACAAAAAAGCATATTTCATACAAATCGAATCACAGAATCACCTAAAGTCTGATTCAGATGGATATACATTTATCAGATGTTCAAGATCACTTTAAAATATGTCAAAATTAGGGGCCTGG
This sequence comes from Myocastor coypus, assembly GCA_004027025.1. NCBI lineage: Eukaryota > Metazoa > Chordata > Mammalia > Rodentia > Myocastoridae > Myocastor > Myocastor coypus. The sequence continues at coordinate 5,287 of PVJA010035164.1, forward strand.
CGGGATGGCTCAGTGGTCCCCAGCCCCCGCTTGGGAAAGCTTGGGCGGCTTCAGGGACTGCGGTTCAATCCCCAGCACCACATGCTGCGCCAGCCCTGCCCTCAGGGTGGGCTGAGCCGGCCATAAAAATGAGTGAATAAACAAACAAAGGTTCTGAAACAAGAAAAAATAAAATAAAATAAAATATGTCAAAATTGTATGTACGAAAGAGGATCAGTAATTTCAGAGATTGCATAATTTTATTTCTCCTAATAAAATTACTTCCAACACACTTTCAAATATCTTTGAAGATAATTACAGGGTCAGTTATTAAGGGTGGGTTTTATTTTCAGAAAGCTATAAGTTTTTCAAAGTTAAAGTGTTAATTTAGTGAATGAATGAGCAAGCAAATATAGAAGATGAAAACCTAGGACTAATTATAAAGTAGTGTGACAGGGGACTGGGGAGATAGCTCCATGGCACAAGTGCCTGCCTGATAAGTACAAGGTTGTGAGTTTGAACCCCAGTCCTGCAAATAATAATAATAATAATAATAAAAGTAGTGTATATAGCCGGGCATGGTGGACGCCTATAATCCCAGAATTTGGGAGGCTGAGGCAGGAGGATCAGTGTGAGTTTGAGACCAGCCTGGGGTACAAAAGTGAGTTCAAGGTCAGCCTGTACTACATAGCGAAGACACTGTCTTAAAAGGACATATATAAATAAATAGAAAGTAGTGTGACAGGTATCTATGTGTGGTCTATACAGTTTCCAACATTAATTCCAAAGAAAAAGGCTTACTAAAACCTTACATCTTGATAATAATTCTTTTCAAACTGTATAGTCTGGCTCCATTCTATTTTCCTGTTTCCCGTACCACAAAAAAGCTGTAGTAATCATGATTCCCTTGCTTTTCTTTCTTTTTGTCTTGAGAGCATCTCATTATATTGTCCAGGCTGGATGTGGCGACACACACCTATAACTGAGGAACTGGGAAAGCTAAAGCAGGATTGCTGTGAATTCAAGGCCAGACTGTGCTACATAGTGAGGCACTATGCTAAGGAAAAAAAAGAGAAAAGAGAAGAGGAGGGAGGGGAAGGAAAGGAAAGCAAGGAGGGAGGGGAGGCAAATAGGCAGGCAGACAGAAATGGATATTAGTGGCTATATTTTAGGTCAGAGAAAGATTTCAATCTAATTTATTTATTGATTGATTGACTGATTGATTGATTGATTGCAGAACCAGGGATTGAACTCAGGACCTTGTACTTGCCAGGCAGGCACTGTGCCACTGCGCTATCTCCCCAGCCTTTCTTCTTCTTTTTTTTAACTTTATTTATTTATGTTATGGTCAGCTCAGACTGCCCTGGGGGTGGAGCTAGTGCAGCATGTAGTGCTGGGGATCAAACCACAGTCCCTGCGGTTGCCTAAGTTTGCCTTAGCTTGGCTAAGCAGACACCTTAGACCGCTGAGCTATCTTGCCAGCCCCATCTGAGAAAGATGTTGGAACAAAGAATATTACCAGGAATAGAGACAGGTATTTCATGATACTAAAAAAGACAGTTTATCAAGAAAACATAACAGCTTTTTTTTTTTTTTTTTTTTTTTTTTTTTTTTTTTTTTTTTTTTTTTTTTTGTCTTTTTGAGACTGGGTCTCACTGTGCAGTTCAGGCTGGCCTTGAGCTCACTTTTGTAGCCCAGGCTGGTCTCGAACTCGCACCAATCCTCCTGCCTCAGCCTCCCGAGTGCTGGGATTACAGGCGTGCGCCACCACACCCAGCTCATAATAGCTTTTTTACACACAGAAAAACCTGACATAACTGTTGATTTTACTTCAAGTATTGTTGTATAAGCTTTTTTTATACTCACATGGAAAACAGCTATAAACTCTGAACAAAGTACTGAAAAACCTATTGCCTAAGGATTCTGAAGCAAGTACATTGTGGAGAGGAGTCAAAATAACCTACAAGGATTGGAAACAGTTTCCTGTCTCTAAGGGGGCTTTCTTCTATGATGGTCATCTGTCACAAAGAAGCACACTTAAGGCCAAGGTTGGAGCATTAGCCGAGTGTAAGAGTTTGAGGCCAGTGTGGGTAACACAGCAAGATCCCCTCTATAAAAACAAATGGCTCCAGAAGAAAACTGGACATATTTCTGGCAAAAAAACAAACAAAAAAAACAGGACTACTGTATAGCAAATGCAGCTGCCACCAGAATGAGTAGAAAGGGCTAGTGAGATAGCTCAGCAGACTAAGCACCTACTTTGGCAAGTACAGGGACCAGAGACCAGGGTGATTCCAGTCCTAGTCCCGGTCCTGCATGCCTCACTGGCCCTGCCCCTGGGGTGTACTGAGCCAGCAACCAAGTCTGAGTGTGATGGCACATGCCTGTAATCTGAGCACTGGGGAGGCTGAAAACAGGAGAACCATTATGATACAAGTTCAAACTGTGTAGTAAGACCCTATACCAAATACATACAAATGAAAAAGAAAGAAAAAAGACTGAGTAGAAAATTCCACTGCAGAAACAGGGAACTCCTTCTTTTTTTTTTTTTTTTTTTTTTGGGGGGGGGTCTTTTTGAGACAGAGTCTCACTATGCAGTTGAGGCTGGCCTTGAGCTCACTTTTGTAGCCCAGGCTGGTCTCGAACTCGCACCGATCCTTCTGCCTCAGCCTCCCGAGTGCTGGGATTACAGGCGTGAGCCACCATGCCCGGCTAGAACTCCTTCTGTGAATGAACAATATATACTTCAGATCACTGTCTTGGATAATGATGCATTCAGATTCAAAGCAGCACAGCAAAGGCTCAAAGAATTAAACTGAGACTCAGAAGTACTAAAACATAAAAACAGTTCAGAGGAATATTACAGAGCCCAGTCTATATAATGTAACATTCACAAAATTCAGGACACAAAACTGTATTACTCAATACACAAAGAACTAGGAGGATATGATTTATTCTCAAGGGAAAAGATACTTAATAAAGGCCAACCCCTGAATGATGTAAATGTTGAAATGTTCATGTATTAGTCACTAGAATAGAGAACAGAATAGTGTCCAAAGTAAGTGATACAATACAGTCAACTGTTTTTCAATTGGAGTAAAAGATACACTTCCATTAATCTTCAAAATATTCCCCCTTTCCAGGCATGGTGGTGCATGCCTGTAATCCCAGCACTCGGGAGGCTGAGGCAGGAGGATTGGTGTGAGTTTGAGACCAGCCTGGGCTACAAAAGTGAGCTCAAGGCCAGCCTGAATTGCACAGCAAGACCCTGTCTCAAAAAAAAAAAAAAAAAAAAAAAAAAATTCCCCCTTGATTTTCTTTAAACACACTTATTCCACCATTCTTGCCACTTTCTGAAGCAGTTCTCCAAGTCTGTGTCATTATAAAACTGCACTGCTGCCAAGTCCTACGCAATGGGAAAAGGCAGGCTCATAAAAACATCACAGTGCATCTTCATCCCCCTTACTCACCAGAGCTGGCACTGTGAGACTTTTTTTTTTTGAGACAGTGTCTCACTATGCAGTTCAGAGTGGCCTTGAGCTCACTTTTGTAGCCCAAGCTGGTCTCGAACTCACACCGATCCTCCTGCCTCAGCCTCCCGAGTGCTGGGATTACAGGTGTGCACCACCACGCCCGGCTGAGACTTCTTTCTACTTGTTCTCCAAAATCACAATGACCATGAAAGGTAAAAATTTTTAATTGATTCTTGATATGAACTAGCCATGACAACTCAACTAAAGACACATGAAAGAGGACTTCTAGGGCCGGCAAGATAGCTCAGCAGTCTAAAGCGCCTGCTTAGGCAAGCTTAGACAACCACAGGGACTGCTGTTTGATCCGCAGCACCACAAGCTGCACCAGTCCCACCGCCCAGGGCAGGCTGAGCTGGCCATAATATAAATAAATAAAGTAAAGAAAGAAAGAAAGATAGATAGATTCTAGAACAGTCAGAAAGTGGCAAGAATATTAAGTGTCTTCAAAGTGAGGAGGAATATTTTGAGGGAGACTTGCTGTAATAATTTTTTTTTTTTAAATGTAAACACTCACTGCATGTTTCAATCATACTTTTTTTTTTTTTTTTAAATGGGGATCAAACCCAAGACCTTGCACTTGCCAGGCAGGTACATATGCTACTGAGGTATCTCAACACTTACATTCTTTTCAAAACAAGTTGCTAAAACAAGTAGCTATCTATAAATAAAAGAACTTTGGTGATGTTAGTACCTTCCCTCTACAGTGAAAGACCAAAAAAATAGGAAAGAAAATAGCTATTTCAACAGAGTATTTAAGACAGAGTACAGAGGGTATAGTATATGGCAGCCATTGCACAGCACAGAGTTACATAATACCCTTATATAGAAGGAAACTCAGAGGCAGGTATGGAAGCATATGCCTATGATCCTATACTCAGGAGGCTAAGGAACAGGACTGCTATGAGTTGGAGGCTAGTGAGACTGTCTCATAAAGCAAAGAGGAAGAGCTGAGGATATTGCTCAGTATGCAGCACCTGCCTGGCAAGTGCAAGGTCCTGAGTTTGATTCTCAGTACTCTCTTCCTGCAAAAAAAAAAAAAAAAAGCAAAAGAGGAGGTAGTGCTAAGCACACAGCATTGGTAGTCCTATCTCTTGAGGTGAACCCTGAAACATGAGGGACTTTGCTCAGAAAGAAAAAGGTAAGCAGGAGGCTGCCAGCAGTTCCCACGGAAGGCCAGACACCTGAACCATAGTTTTGCTACGCAAGCCCCTGTTGTGCCATCTTGAGACTTCACCCATTCAGGGCCCCTCACAGCAGCAAAGCAGCTGCACCCAGCAATCTGGTGAACTCAGCAACTGTGAACAAACCAAGGGCCCGTTCATCCTTCTTTGGCACTAGGAGTCCCAGGCAGCCTAGTCTGAATGAAATTGCTCACAGAGACCCTAAGAACCAAATGGACCTATCTAACTTCCTTTTGTTCTCGGCAGCAGTTGGGTGCCTGCCCTGAGCAAGTAGCCCCCAGCCACCAAGACCCTGCCATCTCCCACACAGCCCTTGGACACTGGGATGGTTACCCAATCTGGGCACAGTATTCACCATGGCCCTCATGTGAACCTCAGAAATTGACATGTGCCATGATCTGCTACTGGGCATGCTGAACTGCATCCACCAGTAGCCACAAGGGGTCCCCACCGCCAAGTGACTGAGAAACTGAGAAAACCATACTTCTGCTGCAGTGTTGTACCAACCAGTGACCATGACCCCACACAACCCACAGAACAGTGGGTTGGTGGCTCAGAGCCACCAACAAACTACCATGCCTAAGAGAGCTGCATTCCAGCTGCAATTCCATAACCCAGGCAATCTAGGTCACTGACACAGCCACAGACATCACAAATTTTGACTGACTGCATTAAAAGAAAGTACTTGGACACTATGCTATAGCACCTATCTGTAACAAACGCCAGTGCAGCCTATTCAACTAACACTCCACAGCAACTACCAGAAGAAACTCTTACTATGAAAACCACATTATAAAATTGACAGAAGCAACTCACCTGCCAGATGCACAATATTAGTGTTGAGACACAAAGAAACATGAAAAAGCAAGAAAATATGACAACTCCAAAGGAACACAACTCACTCTCTAGCAATAGACTCCAAAGAAACCAAAATCAATAAACTGCCCCCCAAAAGATTCAAAATAATGAATTACTATTGCTTCTACTAATTTTAAGGAAACGTAATGAGACGTAAGAGAATACTGACGGATAATTCAATGAATACAATTTATTACATGAATGAGAAACTCTATAAAAAGATATCATAAATAACCACACAGAAACCTTAATTAGGGGCCAGTGAGACAGCCCCACCCCCAGGGCAGACTGGGCCAGCCAAGAAAGAAAGAAAGAAAGAAAGAAAGAGAGGGAGAGAAAAAAAGAAAGGAAACCTTAATTAAATACATGAATTAAGAAATACAGTTAATAGAGCCTACAATGGTGGTACACACTCATAATCGTAGCACTGGAGACTGACACAAAAGGATCATGAGTTCAAGGCCAGCATGGATCTTGTTATATGCTTGCCAGTCAGGCAGTTATGCCACTGAGTTATCTCCTTGTCCCCTTTATTCTTTTCTCTCTCTCTCTCTCTCTCTCTCTCTCTCTCTCTCTCTCTCTCTCAATGCATTTAGTACAGGGTCTACAGAATCTCACTACACAGATCAGACTCATACTGATCCCCCTGTTTTCAGACTGAGATGACTCAGTCTCCATCACCATCTCAGTGTGGCCTAAGCAAGGGCAGGGCCAGCACGGCATGCCAGGGATTGAATCCTGGTTCCATGCGTCTGCCTAAGCAGGTGCATTAATCCACTGAGCTATCTGGCCAGCTGCCCCTTGATTCTTTTTTTTTTTTTGTCTTTTTGAGAGAGTCTCACTAGGCATTTCATGCTGGCCATGAGCTCACGCTGGTCTTAAACTCATGCTGATCCTCCTGCCTTAGCCTCCCAACTCCCAAGTGCTGGGATTACAGGCGTGCGCCACCACACTCAGCAATAAGAGGAACTTTAAACATTTTACAGCTATATAAAAATTAAAATTCTCTTGAATGACTACAAATCAAAGAAGCAGTTGAAATGGCAATTACAATTTTCTTGGAATCGAAGTACAACACAGCAACACCTTTGAGATACACCAAAAGCAGTGCAACAGTGCTAAAAGGGGCATTCACAGCAGTAAATCAAATCAACAGCAATAAATGCGCATGTGCACGCACACACACACACACACACACACACACACACACACACACTCAAATAACCTAATGATGGAACTGGAAAGAACAACAAATCAAACCCAACTAAAATTAGAAGAGAGGCAGCAGCAGCCATGGCTAGCCAGTCCCAAGGAATCCAGCAGCTGCTGCAGGCCAAGAAGCGGGCCGCAGAGAAGGTGGCTGAGGCCCGCAAGCAAAAGAACCGGAGACCAAAGCAGGCCAAATAAGAAGCCCAGGCTGAGATCCAGCAGTACTGCCTGCGGAGGGAGAAGGAGTTCAAGGCCAAGGAAGCTGCGGCGTTAGGATCCCATGGCAGCTGCAGCAGTGAAGTGGAGAAGGAGACCAAGGAGAAGATGGCCGTCCTGCAGAACTACTTCCAGCAGAACAGGGAAGAGGTCCTGGACAACCTCCTAGCCTTTGTCTGTGGCATCCAGCCACAAATCCACAAGAACTACCGCATAAATGGATAGAAGAAAGGAGCGCCTGTTCCTAGATTGGCTGTGTAGATGTGCTCGTGGAATATGAAGCTTTAGCAAAGTTGAAATGCATTAAATTATTTCTTACGTTGTGTAAAAATTCCCTTCACTTTTTGGAGCACAGCATATCTGGCTTCTTTGGACAAACATGTACTTTATCCAAAGATTTTGCCTTTTTACCTCATATTTCTTAGAAATATAATGAGCATATGTGTTCTGTTTCCCTACACCTTTTAGCTCAAGACATGTATATCAGTATCGACTTTTCTTTCTTAGATTTAGTAAGAAAAAAAATTCTTTTTTTAAAAAAAGAATTATTTATTTATTTTTCTTCTTTCAGAACTTTTTGTTTGTTTATTTATTTATTTTTATGGCTGGCTCAGCCTGCCCTGAGGGCAGGGCTGGTGGCACGTGGAGCCGGGGATCGAACTGCAGTCCCTGCAGCCGCCTAAGCTTTCCTAAGCAGGCTCTTTAGACCACTGAGCCATCCTGCTGGGCCCCAAGAAAAAAAATTCTTTAAAGAAAGGAAGGGATAAATAATTTCCCCTAATACTTTCTTAAAGGTCAAGGGCTTTATCTATGAAAAAGTAGTAAATAGCTCTCCATAACTTGTGTGAAACAGTAGCCCACCTTAAAGAAATACATTCTGAAGAAGAATTAGAACAATGGGGGAATATACTTGCTTGGGCTGTGCTTGGTTTATTTTAACAAAAATGACTAGATGAGCCAGGTGTGCTGGTAAACGCCTGCAATCCCAGCACTGGAGGATGAGGCAGGAGGATCACTACTATGCAGTTAGCCTGGGCTACATATAAAAGCCATGCCTGCCTGGGTTACCCAGACCCTGTCTCAAAAAACAAAGATGTTCATTAGCTGATAGGACTCAAGAACTCATTACTTGGTGTGCCGGTGATCATTTATAAGTGGAAGTAAAGACATTGCCACCCATTAAAAAAAAAATAGAAGAGAGAAGTAACAAAGACCACAACAGAAGTCAATGAAAGAGACCCCCTAAAAGAGGCAAAAGATCAATAAAATGAAGATTTAACAAAGCTCAAAATTGACAAGCCATTAAGTAGACTATAGCAAAAAAGAAGATCCACATAAAATCAGAAATGGAAAAGTGGACATTATAACTGATAGCACAGATACTCAAAGGGTCATAGGGACTATTTTGGACAATAAATATACATGAATGAGAAAAATCTAGAAAAAACATAAAATTTTGATCATATATAAGCTATCCAAATTTAACCATAAGGACACAGAAATCCTGAACAGACCAATAATGATGGACTTTACTGTAGAATTTCACCAAACCTAAAAAAATCCAGTGCTAATTCTTTCCAAACTACTTCAGGGCTAGAGACACAGAGCAGTGGTATAGCACTTGCTTAGCATGTGCAATGTTTGGTTGGGGTCCAATTTCTAGCACCAGAAAAAACAAAATTACTCTAAGTATTAAAACCAAGATGGAATCATCCTTGCACATACACTCCATGAGATTTTCACTGTCATAATACCAAAACAAGTATACAACAAAGCAAAAAACTATACTCCAGTATCCTTGATGAGGTGCACAAATTCTCATACAATATTTGCAAATCCAGTAACACATATAAAAGATTATACAATATGATCAAATGGAATTTATCCTAGGGATACAAGGATGGCTCAATATGTGCAAATTAATAAGCATAATACATCACATTAATATAATGAAGGATGAAAACCATATAAGCCAGAGGTGGTGGTGCATGTCGTAATCCCAGCACTTGGGACTGAGGCAGGCAGATAGATCACTCTGAGTTCAAAGCCAGCCTAAGCCACAAAGTGAGTTCAAGGCCAGCTTAAACTACATAGCAAGGCTGGGAAGACAGCTGAATGACATAAACACCTGCCTGGCAAGCATACACAGTAAGAGTCTGTCTCAAGAAAAAAACAAAACAAAAAAACAAAGCAAAACAAAACAAAATTGGGGCTGGGGAGATAGCTCCGAGGCACAAGTGCCTGCCTGGCGAGTGCAAGGTGGTGAGTTCAAACCCCAGCTCCACAAAAAAAAAAAAAAAAAAAAAAAAAAAAAAAAAAAAAAAAAAAAATTATATGATTGTCTTAACAGATGCAGGAAAAGTATTCACTAAAATTCAACATCCCTCATAATCAAGCTAGGCATGGTGGCACAGACTCACAATCCCAATACTTGGGAAAATAATGAGTTGAATATCAGCCTGGACTAGAGTGATACTATGTTTGAAAACACAAATAAAAAACTAAACACTCGGGGCCAGTAAGACAGCTCAGTGGTCTAAAGCACCTGCTTAGGCAAGCTTTGGCAGATGGAGGGGACTGCGGTTTGATCCTTGACACAACACGCCATGGCAGCCCTGTCCTCAGGGATGCCTGACTCGGAAAAAAACAAATAAACAACTACTACTACAAAAAACCAAACCAAACCAAAACAAAACCCTACTCAAAACCTAGGTACAAAAACCAAAATCAAAGCAAAACAAAAAACCACCTAGGTACTGAAGGAAAGTAGTTAAGCACAATAAAGTCTACATATTAACAACCCACAGGCTGCATTATACTAAATGTAGAAAAGCTTAAATTATTTCTTTTAAGATCACAAACAAGACAAAGCTGTCCAATTACCTTGATCTGATCATTACACATTACATATATATAAATATATATATGTATTATGTCATGCTGTAAGCCATAAATACATAGTTACCCTATGTTAAAGATTACAAAATTATGCAATCAGAAAACATAAAAAATTTTTAAAGAATTTTTATTTTATTTATTCTTTTTTTTTTTTTGTTTCAGAACCTATGTTTGTTTATTCACACATTTTTATGGCCACTCAGCCCGCCCCGAGGGCAGGGCTGACGCAGCATGTGGTGCCAGGGATCGAACCGCGGTCCCTGAAGCCGCCCAAGCTTTCCCAAGCAGGCACTTTAGACCACTGAGCCATCCTGCTGGGCCCCAGAAAACATAAACTTTTTAAAAAAGAACTTTTTTTTGGGGGGGGGGGACCAGGGTTCAAACTCACTACCTTGCACTTGCCAGACAGGCACTTGTGTCACAGAGCTATCTCCCCAGCCCCTAACAAAAGAACTTTGATCCTTATAAAATATACATAAAAACTAATCCAAAATGAATTACATATCTAAACATAAGGTACAACCACTATGGAAAACTGCTAAGCAGCTCCTCAAAAGTTTAAACAAAGGGAGGGGAAGAGGAGGGGAATGGGAAAAGAGAAGAAACAAGACCTATCATATATAGATTTAAATTCCCTATGATGAATGTTATCATTATTTATATCTAAAATGTACCAATAAAAATTGTTTTTCAAAAGTGGCTTGCCAATTTAAAAAAGTTTTAACAAGGCAGGGTGTGGTGGCACACACCCTAGTCACTCCCAGTACTCCAGAGGCTGAGCCAGGAAGATGACAACTGAAGCCAGTCTGGGCTACATAGGGAGTTGAAAGCTAGCCTGAACATACATAGTAAGATTCTTTGTCTCAAAACAAACAAACATTGGGGGGCCAGCAGGATGGCTCAGTGGTCTAAAGCACCTGCTTAGGAAAGCTTAGGCGGCTGCAGGGACAGCGACCCAGGCACCACATGCTGCGACCCAGGCACCACATGCTGCGCCAGCCCTGCCCTCAGGGCAGGCTGAGCCGGCCATAAAAATAAATAAACAAACAAACAAAAGTTCTGAAACAAGAAAATAAAATAAAGTAAAATAAAATAAAAACAAAAAACAAACATAAAGCAGAGGGAAAAAAAGTTTATACGTTAACACAGCAAATGTAATCTTAGTTATATATTTAACAGAAATGAAAACATATATTCACACAAAAACTTGTGGAAACAATCTAAATATTACTCACTGGGAGAATGGATAAATAAAAAGTGGTACATCCATATAGTGGAATGTTATTTGGCAATTAAAACAAAATGCTGATATACTCTACAACATGAATAAGCTTTGAAAATATACAAAGTGAAAGAAACTAGTCAGAAAAAACCTCACATGATTCTATTTATATAGCACACACCAACATACAGGACAACGAAGTAATTTAGTGGTTGACTACTGCTGGCAGAAATGGAAGGTTTGGGAGATGATGGTTACAAAGAATGGCATTTCTCTAATGTGATGAAAATATTCCAAAATGATTATGATGAGGTGGATGCAATTCTGTAAATGCACTAAAACCCACAGGCATACAATTTGTATGAATGAATTTACAACACATAGCAAAAGTATTTTAAAAAGAACTAGGATAGCTAAAATTTCTATAAAGATTTGTATTCTGAGGTTAGTCAAATTTCTTAAAGCTGAGTGTGGTGGCACACACCTATAATCCCATCACTTGGGAGGCTGAGGCAGGAGGATTGGTTTGAGTTTGAGACCAGCCTGGGCTACAAAAGTGAGCTCAAGGCCAGCCTGAATTGCATAGCAAGACCCTGTCTCAAAAAAACAAAAAAAACAAAAAACAAACAAACAAAAAAATCTTAGAACATAAAATGCATTATCCATAAATTTTAAAATTTCTTTTCTTTTTTTTTCTTTTTTTAGAATTTTTTATTTTATTTTATTTTTCTTGTCTCAGAACCTTTGTTTGTTTATTCACTCATTTTTAGGGCTGGCTCAGGCCCCCCCCCTCCCCCGAGGGCAGGGCTGGTGCAGCATGTGGTGCGGGGGGGATCCAACCACTGTCCCTGAAGCTGCACAAGCTTTCCCAAGCAGGGGCTTTAGACCACTGAGCCATCCCGCTGGGCCCCCTAAATTTCTAACTTGTACTCTATCAAAGTTTCTAATCTGTGCCCTTTGCAAAGTACTGTGTTTAAAAAATGAAAAGGTAAGACAAAGACCAGGAGAAATACTTACAAAACATCTATCTAATTGAGAACTAGAATATGCAAAAATCTCTTGCACAAAATAGTAGCATAGTCTAATTTCTCAAAAGTAACAAGAGTTGAACAGATACTTCACCAAACAGGACAAAGGGGCCATTTAGCACAGGCAAACCAGTGCACCATGAGTCACTAAGTGTGAAATAAAATCAAAGTGAGGCATTGCAATACCCACAAGAACAGTCAGAATTTAAAACACTGAAGACTAAAGAGGCAGCTCAGTGAGTACATGTTTAACATACATGGGCCTTAGGTTCAGTCCCTAGGATGGAAAAAAAATTAGCCAGTTTGGATGCATAGTGAATTCAAGGCCAGCCTCAACTAAATAGTTTGATGCTGTCTCAAAAAATAAAAACAAATCAACAACAACAACAAAAATTGAAAGTATCAAGTGTTCAAGAGGTTATAGAACAAATGGAACTCACCACTGTAAATGAGAAGGAGAAATGGTATAGTTACTTTGGAAAATACTTAGTACTTTCTTTTTTGTTTTTTTTTTTTTGTTTTTTTTTAATTTTTGAGACAGGGTCTCACTGTGCAGTTCAGGCTGGCCTTGAGCTCACTTTTGTAGCCCAGGCTGGTCTCGAACTCACAACGATCCTCCTGCCTCAGCCTCCCAAGTGCTGGGATTACAGGCGTGAGCCACCACGCCCGGCTACTTAGTACTTTCTTATAAGGTTAAACTTACACTTCTTACTACTACCTGGAATTCTACCTTTTGGTATATACTCCAGAGCAATGAAAACAGACATCTATAGATAGATCTGTACATTAACTTATTTCAAAGCTGGTAGTCGTAATAGCCCTAAACTTGACACAATTTAAATGTGCATCAAATAAATAAATAAGTGTACATCAATAAAGAAGAGATAGGTGGGTGTGCTGGAGCACACCTGTAATCCCAGCACTCAAGAAGCTGAGGCAGGGGCCCGGCAGGATGGCTCAGTCTAAAGCGCCTGCTTAGGAAAGCTTAGGCGGCTGCAGGGACCGCGGTTCAATCCCCAGCACCACATGCTGCACCAGCCCTGCCCTCAGGGCAGGCTGAGCTGGCCATAAAAATAAATAAATGAACAAACAAAAGTTCTGAAACAAGAAAAAAATAAATAAATAAAAAATTCTTTTAAAAAAAGCTGAGGCAGGAGGATTGCCATGAGTTCAAAACCAGTGTGGGCTACACAGTGAATTGATGGCCAGCCTAAACAACTTAGGGAGATTCTGTATCAAGGAAAAAGAATAAAAAAGAAGAAAGAAGAAAGAAGAAAGGAAGAAGAAGAAAATGAAAATGAAGAGGAAGAAAGATTTAGACCATCCCTCCACAATTAAAAGGGAACAAGTTATTAATATATATAAAAAATGTGTCAATCTTAAAAGGACTATACTAACTGATCAGAACCACAACAGTACATACTGTATAATTTATTTGCCATTCCAAAAGAAAAAAAACAAAAACAAAAACAAAAACAAAACAGACTGGGCATGGAGGCCTGTGCCTGTAATCCTAGCTCTTGGGAGGCTATAATCAGGCAGATCACTACGAGTCAGATGTAGTAGTGAGACCCTTGAACACCCTGTAGACCGTTCTCTAAAAAATACAAAAAAACAACAAAAAAAACCAGTCGCTCATTGTTGCTGGTAAAACAAGTTCTCATTGTAGACAACTTGGAAAATAAAATCCAAAACTTTTAATAGGGCTGGGGAGATAGCTCAGTAGAATAAATGCTTGCCTGGAGCATAAGGGCCTGAATTCAATTCTCAGTTCCACAAAAATAAACAAAGAAAGAAAGCAAGCAAGCAAGCAAGCAAGCAAGCAAGCAAAACACAATGACAGAAAGTAGATCAGTAACTCATCAGGGCAGAAGAGAAGACTAACAAAACAAAGTATGTGGGAATTTTGGGGGATGACAAAATTGTTCTGTGGTGGTTATAATACTATGCATAATTTTAAAAACTCATAAAACTAAGCCAGGCGTGGTGGCGCACGCCTGTAATCCCAGCACTTGGGAGGCTGAGGCAGGAGGATCTCTGTGAGTTCGAGACAAGCCTGGGCTACAAAAGTGAGCTCAAGGCCAGCCTGAACCGCATAGTGATACCCTGTCTCAAAAATAAATAAATAAATAAATAAATAAATAAATAAATAAATAAACAAACAAACAAACTCATAAAAACTGAACATTGGTTCTGGCCCCGACACGACCTGGTGCTAGCAAGGCCCGCGGGCCCGCCGCGGGTACGCTGCCTCCGCCCCTCCGCCCCTCCTCTGTGTTCCCGCGACTAACTTCCCCTTCCGGCCCCGACCCGACCAGGTGCTACCGAGGCCCGCGCGCCGGCTGGATCAGGATCCTTGGCCCGCCTTCCCCTCCCCGCTTCCCTCCCCCGCGCCCCTCCCCCTTTTTTTGAGTCCCTCCAGCCCAAGCTCCAGTACCGAACCCATCAAACATCTCGTCTGGCAACAGATCTGGTCCACGAGCCTACCAGGACTACTCAATCCCAAAGCTCCACCTCCACTTACAGACCACACCCGTGGGGCTTCACAGCAGCTAACAGCCAGAACTCCAACACAGAGTCAGGAACCTCTATAGGGGAACCAACTTGGAGTCTCCAGACCAAAGGCCCATAGACACAGCATAACGCCACCAAAGTGCAGAGGTCGCTTCCATACAAAATGATAACAACAAGGAGTAGGAGGCAATCTCAGGACCCCTGCCCACCCAAATCAAATACAGAAGACACTACTACCATGGAAGAAAATGGGAATCATGCAGATGAAACCTCCGACTTGGTAGCATCTGAGGCAGACAGACAAGTGCAGAAACTTATAGAGCAACTGAGATCAGAGATAACATCTGAAGTAAAAAAAAGAAATACATGAAGTGGAAAAACGACTGGAGAAACATATAGAGGACCTCAGAGCAGAAATAATATCTAAAGCTAATAAAGACATGTCTAAATCAATAGCATCCTTCCCTAAAGTGTACTTAATCTTTGCTTTCTTTGCACAATGTCTTTGGTTGCAAGTCATAAGCCTGAGGCAAATAAAATTCCAGTAATTTCGAAGAATGTGGTGTTGGTGCTTTCCTAATAAACATAATTTTGCTCCACTAAAAAATAAATAAATAAATAAATAAAAATAAATAAATCAATAGCATCCCAAGTAGGGGAACAACTATAGAAAAGCAAAGCGGAGAACAGAACAGAAATAATCTCTGAATTAGAGAAAAAATAACTATAATGACAGACTTCAATACTATTAAAGAAGACATCGATAAAAAATTAGAGGAGAATAGAAAAATGATGGACCCCCTGACGGAGCAATATAGGAAAGACATAGATCGCATGAAACAGTTTCAAAAAGATATACAAGAAAATAAAATCTCGATCACAAGTTGGCAGAGCCGAATGAATGAAAATGAAGATAGAGTTTCGGATCTTGAAGACACAGTTGCAGCCAGTGAAAGAGTAAGAAAGGATCTTTTAAAAACAACCAGAATGCAGGAAAAAATAATTCAACATCTGCAAGACGACGCAAAAATGAACAACGTGAGATTAATAGGAATCAATCAGAAAGGAGTCAATACAAATAATATAAAAAGAATATGGGCAGAAGTGAGATTAATAGGAATCAATCAGAAAGGAGTCAATACAAATGATATAAAAAGAATATGGGCAGAAGTAATAGCAGAAAAACTTCCCAAATCTGAGAAAACAATCAGACATTCAGGTAACTGAAGCCTACAGAACCCCAAATAACATCAACCCAACTAAAAACACGCCAAGACATATAATAGTCAATATACCAGAAATCCAGCTGAAGAATAATATACTAAAAGCTGCTAGAGAAAAGAAACATCACATTTAAAGGAAAACCCATCAGAGTAACAGCGGATTTCTCTTTACAAACCATGAAGTCAAGAAGAGCATGGAGCAGAGTGCTTCAACTCCTCCATGAAAAAGAATTTAAGCCCAGACTACTATACCCAGCAAAGCTCTCCTTCAAATATGAGGGAGAAGTGAAATATTTCCATGACAAGGAACAACTAAAGAATTTCATGACATCAAAGCCAGCGCTACATAATATTCTAACAAATATTTTAGAGAGGGACCAAAATGACCCGAATCCAACAAATGAGAACAGAAAGATCCCGCCAAATAGAGTAACCAACTAAACATAGGAGGAAAAAATGGTAAACACTAGCAAATAAGAGTCATGTCAGCCATAAGTCAATACATTTCAATTATAACCATCAATGTAAACGGACTCAATTCTCCAATTAAAAGAAGTAGACTTTGCCGGGCATGGTGGCTCACGCCTGTAATCCCAGCACTCGGGAGGCTGAGGCAGGAGGATTGGTGCGAGTTCAAGACCAGCCTGGGCTACAAAAGTGAGCTCAAGGCCACCCTCAACTGCATAGCAAGACCCTGTCTCAAGAAGACAAAAAAAAAAAAAAAAAAAAAAAAAAAAAAAAA
>PVJA010035165.1:0-21995 GCA_004027025.1 Myocastor coypus
AGACCAACCTGGGCTACAAAAGTGAGCTCAAGGCCAGCCTGAACTGCATAGCAAGACCCTGTCTCAAAAAAAAAAGAAACAATAAAGAAAATAAGGATACATATATAACAGACTCTAACTGAAGATAAACATATAACATCATACTAGGATTCCTATAGAGAAGTACTAACTAGGTATTAAGAGATCTGAAATTCAAAGACAGATTTGCCCCAACTAACCAAATAAGCTGGGTCAAGTCATTTCCTAAAGATCTCAGTTTTATCTTTAGAATTAAAAATCATTAGTTGTACTCTGACTAACCCTGCTCTAGAATTGTTACTGAAAAACAACCTCTTTATCAAAGTGCTATCTGCTTACTGCCCACTCCCACTTTTCCTTATTACTCACCAAGCAGAAGCAAACTTTTGGACCCTGCCTAGTACTAACTAGAAGGCACTAGAATAAAACTGAGAGTTTTTCAAATAATATTTCTCAAGCAGAAAACAAAATGTTTCACATTTCCATTATTCCATATCCAAATAATGACTATACTGTACAATTAAAAAGAAAAAAATGCTACTATGTTATTGCATTTAAAAAAGTTTTAACTACAGAAAAATCTAAAATTCAATGATGATCTCAAGATCTGTTGATCACTCTCTAGCAAGTTTTAATGCAATCTTTCAAGCTTATGAAAGCTTGAAAGAAGCCATGGGATAACTAACAGGTTCAGAACCACAAAACTATAGTCTATTTCTAGGAAGAGATAAAATAAAACCATCTTTTCAAAGTACAATCTCCATTTTACCTAGTACACAGATGGAGCCTTATTGAATCTATCATGCAAGTAGTTTTTAATAGTCTACAACAAGTATTTCAGATATGACAATATTATAATACTGAATTAAATAGCTAAATGTGGTGACACACACTTGTAATTCTAGCATTCATGAGGCTGAGGTGTACAAGCATCACCAAGAATTTGAGCCAGGACTACCAATAATTAAAAGCTGAACTACACAGCAAAATCCTGTCTCAAAAAAGTATGTAAACAACCAACAAAATAGAAGCAACAGATTATAAGCATTTCAAAAACATGTTTAGCTTCATTTTCTGTATTCCACTACCAAGTAATCTCTACAAAATGTCCATTTTAGTAAAATTTTAAAATGCGGTAGCCCGAATAACTTTATCAGTGAAAACTAGTATCAGAAATTTTTAAAATCTTACCTCTATACCAGGACTAAGGCTGCTTGGCAGTGTTTCTGAAGTCACAGTAGTGCTTGGAAGGCTAGAAATTTCCCAGGTATTCACAGGCTGAACTGGTTCAGACTGCTTTGAACGATCTATACATTTTGGATTATCCAGTAAGGTCACTTCATAAAATTCTTGTATGTCTACAGTCAAAAAAAGGGAAAAAAAAATTCAAAAGTATTTATATTTCTAGTTCAACTATGTAATATTAAAACAAAAGCAAAATCTTTAATTAGAAGATAAGTCCAATTTTACAATGTACTTCAACAGTAAACAGTTCATTATGTTGCAATGCTGTAAATCATAAGCATGCCACATTTCAAATGACATGCTAGGTTCAAATCCCAATGCCATTACCAATTAGCTACTAAATCTCTGATTAACTTGCCTCTTGTAAATTGTTCTGAGGACTGAGCATAACACAGTGCTTAATACAGTAACACTTAACAATCTCCTAACAGATGGCAGCTAATATCATTATTGTGAATTCTGCAAATTTAATGTATTATCAATGTTTAGTATCTTTACTAAGTATATCTAAGCCACAAATGTAACCTTAAGTAGCATTAACTGCCTTTCTAACCAAAGTAAAACATTAAAAAATGTTAAGATAAAAAAATAGGTCTTTTGGCTATTTGTAAATCTGAATATTTTTAAAAAGTTAATTATTTTATAGTATTTTGGAAAGAGACAGGACAAAACCCTAAAACTTATTAATTTATGTATAAATATCACAGTCCCATTGATTTTAAAATTTTAATTTATGTATTTGGTATAGGGTCTCACTATGCAGCTTGAACTCAAAGTGATCCTCCTGTTTGATCCTCCCCAGCATTGGGATTACAGGCATGCACCACCACTCCTGGATTCAGTGGCTAGCTAGACAGGCTCAGGACAGGGCTATGGCTACTAGGGATCAAACCTGGGTCCTTGCACTTGCCTGGCAGGCACTTAGACCACTGAGCTATCTCCCTGGCCCAACACAGTCTAAAAGATCAAGCTATGTTGCTATCAACTGGAATATGCACTTTGTACATGTGTATATTTATAATAGTTACTCTGCTCAAAAATATTGAGTGGCAGTTACATAATGTTTAGATTCATCCTATTGAGTTCTTTATTCTGATGTAATTTTGAATTGATTTTTTATATAGGGAAGGAATTATTTCAAGATGAGAATTATCATGAATAGTAATTATAACTAACATTTAATAGAACAACTTCTTGCTAAAACCACTTCGGATATGAGTAACTTGTTTGTTCTGCTAGTGTTCCACAAGAAAAGCAAGTTTTTCTAATAAACTAACCATGAATATGTGCGTCCTGCAATACAAATACTACCTGATGCTGAATGTCACATTTGAAAGGTTATGGGGGAGAACACTATCAGCAGAAAAAGAGAAAGGCAGAGGAGTCCCTCACTTCAAACCACATTAGGGAGATTGGTAAAATGCAGGAAATAGTGCAAAATTTTGCAGAAAAGCACCACCTAAGTTGTAGCAGTGCAAGCACTGAATCTGTTCAATAATGCAGTATCACATTTCCATGAAATCCTCAAGAAGCAAAACCAAGTGTCATAGGATACATTCCTTGTTAAAGTTGCACGAAGAGTTATTTTTTTCCAGCAATAGTCTAATAACCATCAAATTAATGGTTTTATTAGTCTAACTGTTACGGTGACAAAGTATTTCTACAACTAGGACTCAAAATGCTTTATACCATTTCTTGACTAGGGAGAACAGTCCTTTAGGGTGCCTACCTTAAAATTTTAATGAAAGTTACCCCAACAGAAGTCAAAGAGAAGACCAAAAACAAATGGTAGGGCTAGGAATATAGCTCAGTGGTGCACAGCTTGCTTAGCAAGCACAAGGTTCTGAGTACCAAATAAATAAACTTTAAAAAAGAAAAAAACAAACATATGCACCTACATAAAGTGACTTAGAAAAAAAAAAAAAAAATATATATATATATATATATATATAATTCTCTATGTTAACTACATATTAAATGTAGCCTTGTATAATAATTTGCAAAAAGAAACAAACTCACTAAGAAATGTTAACATATGACTAATATATCTGGAAGTCTTTATCTCTTCATCTCATTATTAAGTACACAAACTTGTCAAAATGTATAAATATCATCAATATAAAGTTAACTCATCATTATAAACATTCTTTGAAGTGACCATTGTTTAAAAAGAGAAATTACTAACCCTAAAAAGAAAAAGCTGTCTTAAACATGCTTGTCATTAGTGTTGTTACATTTAAAATATTCAACTTTGAAAATAATGACAAGATTCTAATGGTCCGTTGGGGGAGGATAGCTCAGCAGCTTAAGTGCCTGCCTGCCATGAACGAGGTACCAATTTGATCCCCTGACACACACCAAAAAAAAAAAAAAAAAAAAAAGATTCTAATGGTTGAAGAGGGCTCAGCACTCAGACCAGTTAAATTTCTAACCAATTGATTTAGTATCTGAGGGTCAATGGACAAACTTGGTTATTTCTCAGTATCTATCTTCTATAAAATGGTATGGCCAGGTGTGGTGGCACATGACTGTAATCCCAGCACTCAGCAGGCTGAAGCAGAAGGACTGCCGTGTGTTCGAGGCCAGCCTGAACTACATTGAGAAAATGTCTAAATAAAATAAAATAAAAAATTGTCTGACCACTTCATCTGGTGAATACACATCTAATAGAATTGTGGCTAAAAGGGTACTTGAAGTATTCAATAAATGGCAGTCATTATTACCTTTTATATATACTTTTTAAAAAATGTACTTAGTATAGGGTCTCACTACAGATTGGACTCAAAGTGATCCTCCTGTTTTCAGCCTCCCAAGTGCTGGGATTACAGGTACATGCCACCACACCCAGTCTCAATCTCAGCATGCTCCAGGGTTGGGGCCAGCCCCACACACCAGGGATCGAACCCTGGCAGGCACTTTAGTACACTGAGCTATCTGGCCAGCTCAACACAAACATATTTAACACTCGTGAGTTAATACAGTTCAAAATAAAGGAGTCACCCTTCTGGAGGCTAGTAACTCCAAATAAGGACCTAATCTATATATTTTTATCATATTTACAACACTAGTTTTTTTCCCCCGACCAGGGGGGAAAAAAAAAAATCACAAGCCATGTATCTGATAAGGCATATGGAAATCTTTATAGGGAAACCTTTTTTTTTTTTTTTTTCAGGACTACGGATTGAACCCAGGCCTTGCACTTGCCAGGCAAGTGCTTATTCTACCGAGCTATTTCCCCAGCCCCTTATAGGGAAACCTTGTAAGGAAACAAGAACAGAAAACCAGCCCAATTTAAAAATGGGCAAAGGGGCCCAGAGGGACGGCTTAGTGGTCTAAGCACCTGCCTGGTGCAAGGACCAGATCAAATCCCAGGTACCACCTGTGCCAGCCCCCTGAAGCCAGGCATGGTGGCATATGTTTATAATCCCAGTACTGGGGAGGCTGAGACAGGAGAATCACTATGAGCCACAGAGTAAGATCTCGTACCCCCCCCCAAAAAAAAAGGCAGAAGACTGAACAAGTATCTCTCCCAAGAAGACATAAAAATGGTCAAAATACCTATGAAACGCACTCAACATCACTAGTCATTAGAGAAATATATGTAAATTAAAACCAGTATGATATACTATCTAATACCTGCCCATTACCAAAGACAAGAGATAACACATAACACCAGGAGTGAAAAGGGAATCTTGGTACACTGTTGGTGGATTAGTTTGATATAGCTATATGGAAAACAGCAAGCCAGGCATGGTGGCGCGTGCCTGTAATCCCAGCACTTGGGAGGCTGAGGCAGGAGGATCAGTGTGAGTTCGAGACTAGCCTGTGCTACAAAAGTGAGCTCAAGGCCAGCCTGAACTGCATAGCGAGACTCTGTCTCAAAAAGACAAAAAAAAAAAAGAAAACAGCATAGGGGTTCCTAAAGAAATTACAACTAAGCTGGGCCATGGTGGGGCACGCCTATAATCCCAGCACTTGGGAGGCTGAGGCAGGAAGATCAGTGCAAGTTCGAGATGAGCCTGCGCTACAAAAATGAGCTCAAGGTCAGCTTGAACCACACAGTGAGACCCTGTCTCAAAAAGACAAAAAAAAGAAAAAACAAAACAACAACAACGAAAAAAACAACTAAAACTACCATGCAATTCAACAATCCTCCTTCTAGGTACAGATGTACACAAAGGAGATAAAATAGTATCTTTGCAAAGACTATTTACAATAACATTATTCACAATAGTCCAGAAATAGAAGTAACCTAAAAGGTTGATCAACAAACTAATACATTAAGAAGACATGGTACATAAATACACATATAGACCCACACATGTACATATACATATTATTCAGTGTTAAAATAAGACCTACTTGCGAGAACAGGATAGAACTACAGGACATTATGTTAAATAAAATAAACCAGACAAAGAGAGAAAACTATAGAATATTTAATAAAAGATGTTTCATTCATAAAGACAACTAAACAGGGAATCAGAGAAAATGGTAAGCTAGTCAAAGGATATAAAATAGCAGCTATACAGGATGAAGAAAATGTAAATTTTTAATGAAATTTCTATTTCAACATGACAATTAAAATTAATAGTTGTATAGTTTTAAGGATTTGTTAGATTTTTAGTTGTTTGCCACAAAAGTATGTAAAAAGAAATTTAAAAATAAATGTGAGAAATAGATGTTAATCTGTTTTAGTATAGTAAACATGTTCCCATATATGTATTCCATAATAGTCTATAAGTCTCATCTATCACACCAGATTTTATTTTAAAAATCTATTTTTTAAAAAAACTTAATAATTATTGCAGACAAAATATGCCAATCATATGACTCCTTATTCCATCCTCTAAAGCCACCCTGATCTTAAGCCCAGAACTGTAGTCCCAATCAGAGCAGACGTGTCCCCTGATTCCCACAAGAAATAACTGCAGAAATCCAGACTACTATAAAATCTCTAAGGATTACCGGTCATCTGGGAACCTAGACACCTTAGAATCAGGAAAGATCTGAAATTGCTATGGAACAGAATAGCTGGGCTCAAATGTAGTAAAAGCCAGGTATAGTGTACTTTACTCAAACAATTTCATATGTTAAGTACAGAAAATACAAACATAAAATCAAATACATTAAGTCCTCAGATTGCTTCTATGTCTGAGAACAAAATAAAGTAGGAATTCTCTCCTATTTATATAAAAATAATAACCAGATATACTTGAGGAATAAACGTTAAGTGTGCAGTTCATGGATTTTTTTAAGGCATTGCTTTAAACACTTAACTCTGATGAGACTCAAAAGTGAATATGTTACTATTTACAAAAATTTTTAAAAGCTTCCAGTCATCATTCAAGGATACTACCAAACATTACATATACAACAATTTCTGTAATTCATTACATTTAGAACATTATCAGTTATAAATTAAAGCATTATTTTGTCTTTAATACAAAAAACAATGAAAAATTATATATGCCATTAATAAAGTACGTGCCCAATTTAGAGATATTAAAATATTTAAAGATTGGTTTCCATGGCGCACGCCTGTAATCCCAGCACTTGGGAGGCTGAGGCAGGAGGATCGGTGTGAGTTCGAGACCAGCCTGGGCTACGAAAGTGAGCTCAAGGCCGGCCTGAGCTGCATAGGGAGACCCTGTCTCAAAAAGACAAAAAAAAAAAAAAAAAAGATTGGTTTCAGAGAACAGATGTAATGCAGTATGTATATGCTTGAGTGTCTAATAACTCCAAAATACCAGAAACCTAATCTATACACCAACTACAGAATAGAGTAATATTTCTGTAACACCAAAATCCCTAAAACCCTAGCCAAAACCTTCCTTAAATGTATGAACACAGTCAACACAAACTACTGGTTCAAAGAATAAATAACTAATGTACTAATGTTAATGAAAATACAAAGATACTCATTGCAAATTAACTAGACAATTCATGATAGCCCAAGCAATGACAAACTCCAGGAATCCCAGCACTCCAGGAGACTGAGGCAGGAGGACTGCCACAATTCAAGCCCATCCTAGATACACAGTGAGCTCAAGGCCAGCTTGAATTACTGAGACCCTACCTCCAAAAAAAGGAAAAAAAAAAAAAACAACCTAACCACTAAACAACTTCCTAAATAATTCAGGTGATCAGGACCTAAGTATCCTTTTAATCCAACAGCACATAAGCATTACCTCAGACCACACAGTACCACCTACTAAAGGAAAATTATAGGCAATGCTGGATAGTATATACTATGGACTCAGTGAACTCATTTTTTAATTTAGGGCAACCTATAGATTTAAAATAACATGACACTTTCAAAAGCAATGACAAAATGTAATACAAAAAGAAAGAACATCATATGGGCCTAAAACTTTTCAAACAGAGAAGCAAACAAAAGAGAATATATTTATTAATTCAGTAGTATCAACAATTAATTTGATTATGGTATGAAAAGACAAATACTTCTACTAAATTTATCTATTTCAAAATTCCTAAGCCCTATTACTTCTTACACCAAAATCAGACACCACATCCTATAAAACATTAAAATAAAAGCAAATGTAAGTATCAAAAGTAAATCTATAATAGACAAAATTATATAGGAAAAGAAGATCCAGAAAAATAAAGGAAACTTCCAAACTCCAATTCTACACTGAGAATAAACATTCAAAATACGAAATGCAGAATATGTAAGAAGTACCCACAAACATAGCAAGTCCATCTCCAACCTATGGGAAAATAGAAGGATAAATCAGCTACTTCACCAACCACTTAATTTTCTTAAGGCAAGGCCATCCCATATAGAATGACTGTAGTCTAATTAAGCATATATATAAATCAGGGGAGACAAATCATACCGCTTCTTGATAAAAAGTGATACTATTAAATAGAAATAAAATATGTGGATCTAGAAAACTAAATAAATAAAAAAGTAGATTTCTTTTTCATTTTGCTGTTTTTTTTATTTTTATTTTTTTTGCTTTTTGAGACAGGGTCTCGCTATGCAGTTCAGGCTGGCCTTAAGCTCACTTTTGTAGCCCAGGCTGGTCTCGAACTCACATCGATCCTCTTGCCTCAGCCTCCCGAGTGCTGGGATTACAGGCGTGCGCCACCACGCCCGGCTTGCTGTTTTTTTTAAATGGTCCAATTTGATTACCTACTTGGACATTAAGGCACAGATACCAAGAAAAGGTCCATTAATATAAACATAAATGGCAAGATGTTCAAAATTTCTGAAGACAGATGATGGGTATAAGGTAGTTCAATACACTGTGTTCTCTATTCTTAATGTATGCTTTGTATCTTAGACTAATGTTAAGTGAAAGAAATAAGACACACAAACTTAAATACTGGATGGTTTTTCTTACATGAAGGAACTCAGACCATAAATAAAGGGCAAAATAAAAGATAAATAATAGAAAGTAATGAGATAAAGAATCATTCAAAATGGGAATGGATCAAGAGATGGACAGTGGGGCAGGAGAGAAAGAAAGGGGATGAAATAAATCCAATGTGTTCTGTATATGCATTAATTCCAATCAAGGAATGTAAACATTATGTTCTGCAAACATATATTAATATAAAATATTTTAAAGTCCATTCTTAATGTTAAGTTTAAAGTTTTTGCAGTGTATCAAGCAGTCTTAAAAATCTTTAATTCTAAAATAAATTCAGTAGAAAGCATTAACTTATCGGTAAGTTACTTGAGAAGGCACAGTAACTTTAAAGTAGTCTTTGAATCACACTAATTAACAGTAGACACAAGACACAGCTGCTTGGAAGTTACTAAGGAAATAAATCAATGAACAACATATTTTTGTTTTCAAAAGGTATATCATTGATGATTAAACTTTCATTCTCAAAATTGGAGGGAACATTTTCTAGTTTAGTAGTCTGCAAACTTTTCAAGGCATCTGGAGAAAAGGACCAATGACAGATCACTTGTTTCAAGAATCAGGACTTGTAAAAGCAAACAAATAAACATACATACATATACATACATATATATATAGAGAGAGAAAGAGTTATTTATACCTGTCCTTGTCTTAACAATCCATTGTTTCACTGCACCATCTACATGCTAAAGGTAAAACAATGGCCTAAAAATATTAAATGACTTGTATAATACTATTCAATTACTGGCATCATATAGAATTAAATTCAGCGCTACTCACATCTAGTTCTCTTTTACAGTAATATAGCACCTTAAATTTAAGTTATAGTTAAGAATATACTGACTCAACTTTTTATATGTAAATTAAGTTTATTAGACAAGATCATCTCTCAGGTAATTTTCTGAGCCTGAAATTCTGACTTTACAAATGGCAAGTATAACAGAGGTCCACCCATATGGAGTGAATGAAAGTTCTTAAACACAGGACAGCCCTTTAGACATTTTCAAGGACTCTGAAGAAATACAAGTCAACCACAAAAATAAGTTGACACTAAATCAATCATTACCTTTGGGTCTTGAAACATTTTCACAGCTTCCCCATCTTTTGACAGTAAGTTTAGGATACTAAGAACAGTAACTTTCGGATATAAAACCGTATTCTTAAAGATAACTAAAATCACACTGCAAGTTTTGGTTTTTGATTTTAGAAAGCATACAAAACTATAACACACGATTCATTGAAGATGCTCAAGTTACTGTATACCCCACAGAGAACCTGACACATCCTTAAGGTTAAAATAACTAAATTCAAAAAAAAAAACAAAAACCCTAAATTCAGACAAGCATTACACGCACCTAACACAACAAATCATATATAGTTTTAATTCTTACCTATTAAAGCCTGAAAGAGGTTACTCTGAAATATGTTAATAACCCGTTCTATGGAACTTCTGAGCTGTCTATCTTCAGTTTGGCTTAGTTTAGAACGATACTCTTCCAAAAGGTGCAACGCTCTCTGGGTATCTAAGAAGAAAAGACGTTAGTGAAAAGTGTGAATATTATATGTTAATACAAATGACTACAGGACATCTTAACAGTTCCCAAGTCCTCAAGGTTAACTGCTGTCACTTTGGTCACTACCCATATAGGGAGGCAGGTAAGCAGTTTGTAATAAATGTGGTCTGGTAATTTATAACAGTAAAAAAAAATTTTTCGATCAATGTATTAGCAATCTATTTTCAGGTTATCTGGTAGTCAAAACCAAATTATCTGCAATGTGTCATAATCCAATGAGTTCTTGGTACTCCAGCTGCTGACAAATGTTTAGTAAAATGACAAAGTGAAATACTAATACATCTATTCAGTTTTTAAAAAGACACGGGAGTGGAGACCGTTCTCTAATCACTGGAGTGATGCCATTATTAAAAGTTCAACACACACTTGGATGGTTCCATCTTTTCAAGCGCTGAAGCTTAGATGTCCTAAGTAGAAAAGGTAGCACCAGGCTATCTCATCAAAGTTTCAAAAGCATTTTTAAAAAAACAATCACAAAACAGACATACAATGCAAAGGAAAGCAACATTTATGTGAGCTCAGAAAAAAATTTTCACCTTGCTTCCGGACCGGCATTTTTCTCCCGAAATCAGGAAGAGGTTCACACACCTTAAATACACAAACAGAAAAGGAAGAACTGAAGAAACAAATCCTGACTAAAGTACGATCTCTCCTACATCTCCAATCAGGAAACTCACAGCCCTAGTTGAAAAACTCACCTTTTAAAGTTTTCCTAAGTGAGGGGAAGAGCCTCAAAGCCCAACAGTGTCATACACAAAAAAGCTGCTTCCTAGGAGTGAGCAGCCCAGCCGCTCTGGAGCAGCCACAAATCCGCTTCTAAATTCTCCTGTAAAGCTTCCCCCTCCCCAAAGAGCACTAGGAGCTTGAGAAAGACCCCCACCCCCACCCCGCCACACCAGCCTCAGTACCCAGTCTGTCTCCCCACCTGCTTCGAGGGGCGGGTAGATGACAGGCGCCCCGACCCCGTCCCTGCAACCAGAGCGCTCAAGAAGGGTCGCAGCCGCGCGGGTCTCCCGGCCCGCCCCGCCCGCCCGCCCGCTCCCATCGCTTGCCTTGCTCCTCGCCCTCCTCCGGGCCACTCCGAGGGGGACCGGACTGGACCGCAGCCGCTCTCCGCGACGCCCTCGCGCCCCACATGCACACCTCCGCTGGCCCCCACACCTGCGGCGCGGCCACAAAGTTCCCGCGGGCCGCAGGAGCAGTCGCTGGGGTGCGCTTCGACCGGACACTGAGCGGCTTTCCAGTCCGGCCGAGCTCCACGTACCCCCGCCCCGCCCCGGGCCAAGCAGCGCCGTCGACGGGTGAAGGGACGGGGGAGGAGCTCCTCGCGGCGGCCGCACCCCCGCTGCCTCTTCCTCCTCCTCAGCTGCCGCCGCGGTCTCTTGGGTCACTACGGCCCGTAGCCCCACTTGCCCTCTCGCCTCTGGGCCGCCCCACCCCCGGAACCTCGCCTCCTTCCGTACCCCTAGCCGCTCTCCCCCCAAACTTTCCGCCAAGATGGCGTCCCCGGAGCTGGCCTGCCGCGCGCCCACGTGACCGCCCTCCCCGCGCCCTCAGCCAATGGGAAGTGAGGAGGCGGCTCGCGCCGAGCCCCGAGCTGTTGGAGCTGCTACCCGACGTTTGCAAAGGGGAGGAAGTGCGGGAGGGGGCTGGGGAGCGGGCGCGAGTGCCCCCAGAGTGTCTGGAGAACAGCACCTCTTGTAAAGCGGCAGGCACTGAATGGCGCTGAGGACCAGATAGCTGACGCGCCGACTCTACAGGTGGTCAGGGGTTGCTCTGGGACAACCTGCGTTCGCCTCGCGCAAGCCCACCGCCCATTAGGATGTCCTGCGAGTCTGAGCCAGTGGCGATGCGGAACACTGAAGAGTGTAAAGAGAGGCGTGATCACTAGCACTAGAACCCAGACGCCACTGACTCCCACCGACCGCGTTCTGTTTCCAACTCCAAAGCAAGAGGAGCACCTGGCAACCCCGGGGAGGCTTCCCAGTGGGGAAAGCCGAGTTAGGGCTCTGCCCCAGTCACCCAAGTCAGGGGCCAGAAGGGCAGGGAGCTCAAGAAGGGGGATGTCTACATTGCCTTTCCCATTGACTGAATTTTTTTTTAAAGTTACTGTTCGTCTTTTAGTAAAGGGTGTAAAAAGTTGCATGAAAGGACAGTAAGTGAGAAGACTAACTTATTTGACTTTTGAAAGACTTGAGAGTTTCAGTAGAGGACTTTAAGGTCTAAATTACTAATTACAAGTGTGAATGCGTTTAAGAATGGGAAGAGAAGGTTCGTTCATTTATTCATTCGCCTTTGCATTCATTCCGCCATACCAGTGACCCCTATCAGCCATCCTCTCCCTTATTACCCAAGTTCTGGTGGCCCCATTAAGAGCTGACCTATAGCCATCTCTTCCAGAGCCAAGCTCAGCTAGTTAGGTTTCCCCAACCTCAGAGCAGTGGGTAGGGATTGCTCCAGAGCCAACCCACCAAAGTTGTAGAAGAGTATCTTGGCAAACTCTCTAGGGTCTTTGAGTTACCCCTAAGTAATAAGGACCCCTCCTTCCTGCTCAGGTCCAGGAGAAAAATTTGTCTAGGAGTTAGTCATGGAAACTGATTCTTGCATATCAACCTACAGCCTTTCATTGAGGCTGCATCCATGGCCCAATAAAGGAAAGCCCAAGAAGTTTTGCATTGGAAGCTCACAGCCCCAGAGGTATGTTGACGGCTAGATTGCACTCCTGGATTGCACCATGTAATCCTAAGCAGGTGGGGGAAAAATGCTCGCTTTATTTATTTATTTATGGCTGGCTCAGCCTGCTCTGGGGGAGGGGGGCTGGCGCAGCATGTGGTGTTGGGGATCCAACTGTGGTCCCTGCCTGCAGTTGCCTAAGCAGGCGCTTTAGACTGCTGAGCTATCTCGCCCGTGTAATCCTAATTTATGAGAATATGCATGACTTTAGAGGTCAGTGAGATCTACAGGTCCAGAAAAGGAAAGCAACATGCCCAAGGCCATATTGACTAATCAATGACAGAGTTGCCCAAAACTTGGTCTCCTAACTTCAGCCAAGACTCTTCCCACTATGATTTTGGACAACTTTATGATGTATATTGGTGTATTACGAGCAGACCTCTGTGCTTTGCTGGATCAAATGTGCTGAAATCTTGAGCAACAGATAAAGCAACACTGCACAGAGGAATTGGAATGGGAAAGTCAAAAGGGGATGAGCTCCTAAAAGCATCAAACTTAACAAAGGGGTGTGAGTGATTTAACAGTGAAAATGATGTGCATTATATTATCAAGGCTTCCTTAATGAATAGGATTTCTTCAGAATTCAAAAGGAGGGAGAGATGGTTGTCCTCCCACTGATTTCATTCATTATTTGTGTATGATTAGGCAGTGGGGATAGAATAAGATACAAGCTCTATTTGCAAGGACTGGAAGTACCACAGCATAGAAAAAAGCCAAAGAACTTCTCCCAGGTGCCCCTGGGCATTAAAAAATTAAAATTTATATAAGTTCTCAGTGTCCTCTATCCTATCCTTTTTGAAGGTGATGGATGATGTTAAGAGGTGGGACCTTTTAAAAAGTAGTCTTTCTGGGGG
This sequence comes from Myocastor coypus, assembly GCA_004027025.1. NCBI lineage: Eukaryota > Metazoa > Chordata > Mammalia > Rodentia > Myocastoridae > Myocastor > Myocastor coypus. Next base: position 13,822 of record PVJA010035165.1, read on the forward strand.
CCAGCAAGATGGCTCAGCAGATTAATGTGCCTGTTTAGGCAAGTGCAGGGTCCAGTGTTCGATCCCCAGTGCCACATGCCATATCAGCTTGGGACAGGCTGATCTAGCCACGAGTCCGGGCCTAGTGGTGTATACCTGTAATCCCAGCACTGAGGAGGGTGAAAACAGGAGGATCATGATGATTCCAAGCTTCATAGTGAGACCCAGTAACAACCAAATACATTAAAAAGAAAAGGAAGAAGAGGAACAAAAAGGAGTCTTTTGTCATCCTCTATGACAATGCTCTTTGGTTGTCAGGGATGTTCAAAAGCATGAATGAACTTAACACTGATTCTACTATTATGGGGTAAGACAGATCCAGGCCTAGTGTGAAAGGCCTATATGTACTATTTTTATTCCTCCTTCCTAACCATTTTGTGTTATTTACTTTGTAGAGTTTAGGAGCTTAAAACATAGTATCTTAGTAACTCAACAATAATTACCTCACAGTTTCTGTGGGCTAGGAATATAGGAGCAGCTTGATTGGCTGATTCTGGCTCAGGGTCTTATAAAGTTGATATCAAACTGTCTGTTAGGGCTGTGGACATGTAAAGTCTTACATGAGACTTCCAACACTGAAGGCTTTTACAAGATGGCTTATTCACATGACTATTAAGTCAAAACTGACTGTTGGTAGGGGGCCTCAGTTTCTCACTATGAAGACCTTCCTATAGGGCTGGTTGAGAGCTTTCATCACATGGCAGAAGAAGTTACCCAAGAGGACATAGCAGAACCTCAGTGTCTTTCCTGACCTCCTTATGGAAGTAACAGTGTGTCTCAGTCCCTTTAAGCTACCACGAATAGCTAATTTAAAAATGAGATTTATTGCTGGAGGTAAGAAAGCCTAAAACCAATTCACCTTTTATCATTTAACTTCTCAAGGCCCCACCTCTTGAGATCATCACCTTCAAAGTTAAAATTTTAGCATACTACATCTGCGGAGTTGGAACTCTCAAATATTCAGACCATAGCACATTCTATCATTTCTACTCCTGCTTCACGGATATATTATTACCAGAAGGTAAGAATCATCTTAGAAACTGACTACCACATTATCATAACAGAAAATAGCAATCTGTATTTTCCCAAGCAACTTATTTTTACAAAATCTTCCTTACATTGTGCAACTAAGCCCGTAGAGGCTGATTATTTTCCAATCTCATTTAAAATACATGTATTTAGCTGAGCATGGTGGTACATGCCTATAATCCCAGCGCTTGGGAAGCTGAGGCAAGAGGATTGGTGTGAGTTCAAGACCAGCCTGGGCTACAAAAGTGAGCTCAAAGCCAGCCTAAACTGCATAGCGAGACCCTGTCTCAAAAGAACTAAATAAATGAATAAATTACATGCATTTACATGTATTTGAATAAGTTACTTCTGCAAGAAGACACTAGTGATTAAAGCTGTTAATACTGCATTCCATTTCCAAGTTGATTTTTCCTTTGAATATCTTAAAAGGAGTCACAAAGAAAAGCCCAAATCTCTCATCTTTTTTATTGAGAGATGAGAGATCCAATCTCAAAAAAATCTTGTCTAAAAGCTAGCCAGATAGCTCAGCATATTAAAGCACCTGCTTAGGTAGATGCAGGGACCAGGGTTCCCCAGCATGCCAAGCTGGCCCCACCCCTGCAGTGCACTGAGACAGTGACTGGGACTAGGTGTGGTAGCACATGCCTATAATCCCAGCCCTTGGGAGGCTGAAAACAGGAGAATCACTGTGAGTCCAATCTGTGTAGTAAAACTGTAGACCCTGTACTAAATACATTAATATATATGTATATAATCTATCTATCTATCTATCTATCTATCTATCTATCTATCTATCTATCTAATCTTTCAGTGCCAAACCTTTCTTTCCCAACCTTCTAGCAAAGCTGCCCTTGGAGTTCCACATCTGTCTGTCTTTGTCTTCTCTTTCTTCGCAACCTCCAGCCTGTTTTCTTTAGAGATGCCCAGGTCCTGCCAGACTACTGCATCTTTAGCCTTCAGTTTATCAGAGTAAACTGAAATAGTCACAGAAGCAACATGATGCTGTCCAAAAGGTTTATGCAAGCTTAGACTTCCAGAAGAACAGTATTGAGAATGATGGAAGTGATCATAGTGGTCAGATTTCAGGAGAGCCCAGGTAGCTTCTCCTGACAGCATACTTGAAAAGACATCTAGACAAACAAGGCTCTGGAAAGAGAAGAGTAACCAGAGCAATTGAAGATAGAAACTTTAGCCTGGATGAACAATTGTAAAATCCAGGGTGATTTCATTGAGAAAAGAAAGGACTCTTAGGACCTTGCTTCCATCTTCAAACAGGTTTAAAGATCCTAGGAGCAGAAGTATAACTACTATGTGAAAGTTAAAGGGACTCAGAAAGTTCTTCCCTAACAAGATTTGTCAGAGTCTTCCTGGTATTCTAAAGATGTGCCTAAAGGTGTTAGGAGTCTCTCATCAGAAGGAAGCTGAATAAACCTAGCAGGATTCCTTGCCAGAAAGTAGCAGATAACCCTGTATAGGTTTAATTAAATGAGCTCTGGGACCAAAGTTCTAAGGCTTTGAAACTTATAAGTCCCTGCAGGATACTAAAATGGTATTAGTACTGTCTTAGTCACTTTTTTCATTGCTGAGACATAATACCTGACACCCACAACTTAAAAGAGAGTGGTTTATTTTGGCTCACATTTTGTTTTTTGACACAGGGTCTTACTATGTAGTTCAGGCTGCTTGAGTTCACTATAGTGAATGCTGGCCTTGAACTCATGGCAGTCTTCCACCTCAGCCTGCCAAATGCTGGGATTATAGGCATGCACCACCACGCTGGGGTTTGGCTAACATTTTAGAAGTTTCAGTCCTTACATGGTCAATCAGCTGCAGGCAGAAGCAGCATGGTACAATGGTCTGACAGAGAAGAGGTGCTCAGGCCATGACATACAAAAAAGCTGAAAGCAAAGTGAGGAGCTGGAAAGGAAAATAAGCACTTTCAGGTCCCATCCCCAGTGACCTGCCTCTTCCTCGCTAATGCAAATCATCTATAAACTCCTGTAATCCAATCACCTCCCCCAGTCCCCACCTATGAGCTCATGAGCCTCTGGAAGACATGTAGATACAAACCATAGCATTCCACCTCTAGTTCCTAGAAGACACATGCACAGACTTTATGCAAAATGCATTTAATCTTTCTCTCAAGTGTTGCCAAAGTCCTAAGTCAAACTCTTAGCTGTGAGCCCCTGTAAAAGGAAACTTAAATGCTACAGATATAGAATAACACAGAATAAATATTCCTGTTCCAAATGGGAGGAAGAGAGGGATAAAAACCAAAGGAACTAAAGCAAGACCAACACTCTGCAGGGCAAACATTCTTTTCTTTTAATTCCATCTATTTAGCGTATGTACACATAAAAGAGAGATTACCCTCTACCTTGACCCTGCAGAAAACATACACAAACCCAAGGTATATGTGGAGGAGAGGCCCCAGCCTCAAATTAGTAGTTGGGATGATACAATCCTTTGAGTCACTAGCCCCAGCCAGAAGTGTTGGGCAGGCTAGAGTCCTCTGCTGCCAGCCAAAGGTCTGTTTGAAGCCTTCAAAGTAGTATTGCTTCCTGCCCTGCCACATCTGCCCCAGCCTTCCAAGCATAGCTTAGTCTCTCCATTCTTGTCAAAGAAGGTCAACATGATGGTGGCAAAGTGCCCCTCTGGCCAAGATTTAAACCTCCACTTCATCACAGTATGTTTCTCAGGGACAAGATTAGTAAACTCTAGCCGGGCGTGGTGGCGCACGCCTGTAATCCCAGCACTTGGGAGGCTGAGTCAGGAGGATTGGTGTGAGTTCGAGACCAGCCTGGGCTACAAAAGTGAGCTCAAGGCCAGCCTCAACTGCATAGTGAGACTGTCTCAAAAAGACAAGATTAGTAAACTCCCCAGAGCTGTTGCCATCCACCATGTGAAATTTTCCACTTTTGTCTGCTTCTAGCATTGCAAGAGTGTGAGTAAAGGTCTGAACCACCTCTGGGGTGGGGGGGGGTAAGCACTCGTACAGCTCCTCTGGTGATGTCAAGAAGATTTCTCTGAGGGTGATATTATAAGTGGGGGATTTTGACAGCAACAAGTTTGGCTTTTTTTTTTTTTTGAGACAGGATCTCACTGTGCAGTTCAGGCTGGCCTTGAGCTCACTTTTGTAGCCCAGGCTGGTCTCAAACTCACACTGATCCTCCTGCATCAGCTTCCTAAGTACTGGGATTACAGGTGTGCACCACCATGCCCAGCTGGCCTGGATTTTTGAAGGAGCAGACCTAGCCTTGTGTGCCTCAGTTTTTAGTGCTAGCTGCCCTGGTGGGTCTATGACTCTCCATTCACTGTCTTGGGCAAGATCATGCCCTGGGTAAACTCTGCATTGAGGGTGCTGATGTCAATTCCAACTGCTTCTCTTAGAAGTTAGGGCAAACATTAAATCTTGTGGCGTTGTGTCCAGCATCGAAGGCAAGTTCTGATGAAAATACATGAACTTCAAAGGGCTTGGGTGGCTTTGCCCCTATGGCATTGCCAGTGAATGTAACCCTGTGGGTTTTTCTTGAGCTGGCTTTGCTCACTCTTGGTGGCTTACCTCAGCTACTCCATGTTCTTGGTTTCTTCAATTTCCTGGGGTCACCACTGTACTTTCCCTTCACTCTCACAGCTTCACACATTGCCCTTTTGGGCACAATGCTTGGCCTCCCAGACTTTCTTTTGAAATCTGGGTGAAAGCATCCTGAGCACACAATTCTTGTATTCTGCATGATGATAATGTCATCCTTATAGTAGCCAGGTTTTCTTGGTCCGCTGCTCCAGAGGCTTCCACACACCTGCATACCTGGATGGTTGAGTACTGAGAACCAAAGCCCAGGGAACAAATTCCCTAGGCTGCTGTTTTGGATCTTGGTTCCCTGGGGGTTTGTTTTCAAAGCCAAAAGTTACACTTTTACAATTATGACCCTGCAAAAAAGGGTGAGGCCTTTCTGATTCCTAACATACTATTAAGCCATTTTTCCCATTGTCTTGATTCAAACTACTTGGCTTCTTTTTTTTTTTTTTTTTTTTTTTTTTTTTTTTTTTTTTTTTTTTTTTTTTTTTTTTTTTTTTTTTTTTTGTTTTTTTTTTTTTTTTTTTTTTTTTTTTTTTGTCTTTTTGTCTTCTTGAGACAGGGTCTCACTGTGCAGTTCAGGCTGTCCTTGAGCTCATTTTTGTGGCCCATGCTGGTCTCAAACTTGAACTAATCTTCCTGCCTCAGCCTCCCAAATGCTGGGATTACAGGTGTGTGTGCCACCATGCCTGGCTACTTGGCTTCTTTAATGCTAATCTTTAAGCAATCAGACTCTCTCCTCCATTTTTAGACTCCTTATAGCAAAACTAAAAACTTATAAAACAGATATTTTGCTCTTGATTTTCAGTATAAACCTTCCTAAAAGCCCCTGAAGTATCTCATGCCATAACCTGAATATTGGGCTAGCAATTTTTTTGCAAGATTAATTAGTTCATCACCCTTAATCTTAGTCTCCTGCAAAGTCTCAGGACATGAACAAAATGAAGAGAAATTTTCTGCCAAAGCATAACATGCAAAGCTGGTGTCCAGCTACCAGGAGAGTTCTTATTTCCAAGTGAAAACTTTTGAGCCTCAATTTTTTGTTTTCTTTTTGAGATGGTCTCCCTATGTAGTTCTAACTGCCCCAGGCTGGCCTCAAAATCACAGCAGTCTTCTTGCTTCAGCCCCTTGAGTGCTGAGATTATAGGCATGCATCATCATGCCCAGCTCTGAGCCTGGCTTTTAACTTTTAACTTAAAAAATTTTTATAATAAAGTAAGTAGAGAATAACAATGGTTAATATATTGAGTACTGTGATCTAAAAGGATGACCGTAATGTAACTCAGAGTGTAAGTCCTAGACAAAAAAGACAATCTCTTAACAGAAGAACTAAGTAAAAGGACAAAATTTTCCTTTCAATGAACAAAAAGAAACTAGTAATATAAGTGAAATACATTAGCATATATCTTAAAATATTTTATTTATTTATTCACTTATTTACTTATTTAGTTATTTATTTTTGCAGGACTGGGGATTGAACTCAGCTCCTTGTGTTTGCCAGGCTAGTGCTTATTCTACTGAGCTATCTCCCCAGCCTCTCTTAAAATATTTTTGAAACAACAGAATAGGTAATTTGGGGGGTTATCTGGTTCTCCTTACTATTTATCCATTTTCCACTTTATGCCTCTCTCTTTCTCTACACACACATATATTTTCTGCATTTTGTCAGCATTTTTGTCTTCTAAGCTTACATCAGAATCTCCCATTAAGCTTGGTTTACAGCACTCAACAGCTGCTTCTCCATCTTTCCAAACTCCTCCCTCAAATGGGTTCCAGTGGTATCTTTAGCCACATGGTCAAGCACCGTCACAGGGACAGTGCTTCTTTTCTAATACCAAAATCTGTCAGTTGAGTCAGTTTTATCATCATTGAGACACAATACCCAATGTCCCAAAGGAGGAAAAGGTTTATTGAAGGAAGCAAGGTTTATTTTAGCTCACAGTCTATACAGACTTCAGTCCACAGTCTGCTGACTCCACAGCAGGACAGCATGGCAGTGGGACATGGCAGATGAGAAGCTGCTCACAGCTTGGCAGGGAAGCAGAAAGGGCCAAGGAAGGAGCAAGAAAAGGAAATATCTTCCATAGTGACCTGTCTCTTCCAACTGGGCCCCACCTCCTGACAGCAAATCAGCTATAAACCCCCATAATCCCATCACCTTCCCACCTATGGGCACATGAGGCTCCTGAGGGAACACTGAGATATACACCAAACAAGTGCCATTTTACCAAGAATTAATTCCACCCAGGGTCAGGGAGATAGCTCAGTGGTCTAAGCACCTGCCAGGCAAGCACAAGGACCCAGGTTCAACCCATGATACTGCCCACCCTTCTGGCCTCTCACTGTGCCTGCCACTGAAACCAGGGCATGGTGGTACATGTTTGTAATCTCAGTGCTGGGGAGGCTGAGACAGGAGGATCACTACAAGTCCAAGCTGCACAACAAGACCCTGTATGTAAATAAATAAATAAATAAATAAATAAATAAATAAATAAAATTGATTCTACCCAGTTAAGGGAGGCCTAAGACTGATTTTTTTTTTCATGGTTAATATATATGAGAAAAAAAGTAGACATCGAAACATATTCCCTTTAAAATGTGAACAGTTGCCCACTTCCACAATAGGCATCCGGCACTGAACTCACACTTTTAATTTTTTGGGGGGGTTCAGAGTCTCATGCAGCTCAGACTTGTGGTGATCCTCCTGTCTCAGCCTCCCCAGAGCTGGGATTACAGGAAAGCACCACCATGCCCAGTTTCAGTGGCAGGCACAGCACAGGGGCCAGTGTAGCTTGCAGTACTAGAGACCCAACCCAGGTCTCTGTGCTTGCCAGGCAGACGCTTAGACTGCCAAGCTATCTCCCCAGCCTCTGAACTCATACTTTTAAACAGAGAACTCACCAAATTTCTATATTGTAAGTTCTAGGCAGATATAGACCTAATAATTGTCTCCCTTTGGAACTTGTGCCTTTATATTGATAGGCTTCTATATAATGTTCAAAGATAGATGAACTCATTAACATCTCACAGAAATCTATAAAGTAGACTTACTGATTATGTTCTTCTACATTGCAGAGAATACTAAGTAAGAAGAAAGAATAACTTAGTTTAGGACACCACAGTTAGATAGTAATAGAGCTGGGATTGAACATTAATGCATTATTTTTTCCATTAGTCAACATGGCTTTTTCTCTACTTGGCTGCTTTCTAAATTAAAACTAAAAGTGCAAATGAATGTTGCAAACAATAGAGAAAGAAGTATAGAAAGACCCAGAGAAACTAAAGAGAGGCTGAGAAATTTAGGCACAGTAGACATAACAGACTATTCTATTCATATATATATATATATATATATATATATATATATATATATCAGATGCTTAAAGATTTTTAAGAGTAGAGACAATTTTGACAAAAATAAGAATGTTGCTGGGGACCAGGGAGATAGCTCCATGGCACAAGTGCCTGCCTGGCAAGTATAAAGTCATGAGCTTGAATCCCGATCCCACAAAAAAAAAAAAAAAAAAAA
>PVJA010035166.1:0-22026 GCA_004027025.1 Myocastor coypus
TTATTAGAATATCAATGATGGTCAGAAAATATCATTTACAAGCTAAGTCAAAGATATTTGATACTCAGAAAGCCAGTGATGATAAGCCCAGTACCTATGTTATAGAGTAATAGTATCACAAAGCTTTTCTGCTGGAGGGTTGAGAATGTAAGGTAACAGACCGACAATTGGAGAAAAAGAACGGATATAAGGATAGCCAATATTTTGGACCTAGCCCTTCAAGGTCAATAAAGATCCAGGATATAAGAGAACCTGTGCTGTAATATCCTATAACTCAGAGGTGTCCCAAATTTCCTGGTCAAGGAGATTATGGGACTTCAGTGGAAAGGGCTGAATGAACTGCAGTGCGTGTAAGGAGAGTCACCCAGAGAAAAACATTCTCTCACGCTTTCACAGAAAGCAAAATGGCCAAGCATTGGCCGTGACTCGTCCCGAAGGCTAACACTAACAACAGTTCTACAATGTCCTGTCTCTGGTCTCAAATTTAATCCTGAGGGGATTTGACCCTGGATGATAAAAAAAAAAAAAATAATGTTTAGTTATACAGGTCTTTCTTCGACTTGCCCTTGACCACCCAGCAAGAAAAAAACATCCTTAATTACAATGCATGGAACGCAGAGCTGGATTGGTGAGTTGAGCTTTAGGAGGCTTACATTCAATAGCCTCCAACATCACAAGCTTCACTGGTGGCACACTGCAATTGCAAAACCTTTGACTGTGTATGTATCTGCTTCCTCTTAGTTCAAAGAGAAGTATATTCTTTCCTTTTTTTTTCTTTCTTTCTTTTTTCTATGCAACATCAATAGGGAGGTGGGTCATGCCCACACACTGCACTCTATAGAATAATTGTGTGGACAATATGCAATATGTCAACTTTCAAAGAAAAGAAGTGGGAAAAGAAAAAAAAAAGTAATGTGGATTTAGAAAGGTTAATGTTTAATTGTTTGATCAATCTTATATACCTATATGTATTAATCTAAACTGATCTGATGATGAAAATATGTAATATAACCATGGTTAAATTTTAACAATAAAAAAATTGGAAAAAATATAAAAGAGTACAAATTAGAATTAAAACAGAAAACAATAGTAGTCATATAGAATTTCACTTAACAAAGTAATATGAATTTCTTAGTACTTGTAGTAGTTCAAAGTGTTGTCTTTCCAAATGGCTGGAGGAAATGGGCAAGTTTGATCACACTGAGAGGAGAAATTTTAATAGGATTCCACTAGAAAACCTAGTTGATGAGCCACCAGGTTGTAAGGCTTTGGCATTTTTAGATTCTTGTTCTTAAAAGTACATAACAAAGGGCATATCACGTAGGAAATCCTCATTAAGTTTTTTAAAGATGTCATATGTTTGTGTTTATCTAGGGAACATATCAGTAAGAACTTGAGACTTCTTTTGGAGACATCTCTCATGTAATTTGTGCAACAGATATAATTTTTCTCAATGTCTCTGTTTATGTGAACCTCTGTAATAGTCTCACTTTTTTGTTCTAGAATAATTAAAGAAAGATCTAGGTTGGAAGTGCTTTGCAATTGTGCTATATTAACTAGAAAATATGTGTTGTTGAGTGACTTCAAAATTCTGAATGCAGAGGTTAATGACACAGGAAGTACCATCAACTCTAATGAAACTTTTGGACAAATGCTCTGTGCCTTCGATGATTTCTACATCAAAATCTTGCTCCAAACACAGACCACATTTATTTCTTGTAAAAATAGAAACCCATATGTGTAAAAATAAGCTTGGTTGCTTGGGATCAAGCTATGTAAATATCTTAGGTAGGATATATGTTTCTTATCTCAGAGGACCAGGTGAAAAAGAATGCAGTATTAAGAGTTCCTTACTAGGAAAGCAACAAAAATAATGTCTGTCTCAGTAATATTCTGTTAAGCAACAATCTGAGCAAACAATAACCAACTAAAGGCTCTCCTCAGGCTCTTTGTGATAAATTCTCATAGATTGAATCAGGCATCTGAGAGCCACTGTGCAAGTCATTGTAATGGGAGGTTGTGATACAAAAGCTACTAAGGAAACTGACAACTGGAAATGCACAATTAAGAAGATAATAATGGATGAGGTGTGAGAGTACTCCTCAGGGCTTCCTGCAGAAGGTGCTTGAGCTTTGCCTTGAAGACTATTTAGTATCTACAGATTTGTACAGAATGGAAGAAACAGAGGTATTGAGGTTACAGAGGGTGTGATTCACTCTGAATGATAGTGACCAAACCTAAATGGCCCAGTTGTGTGCAAAGTATGTAAAATGGTCATTTAAAGAAGGTTGGATGGATGATACGGGCCTTCTTTGATCAGAGAGCATCCTTGATCATAACAAGAAGCATAAGTAAGGTCATCAATAGTAGAACTCTATTTTAGAGACCAAAAGAACTTAAGATGAATAATCATATTAAGAATGCCAGAAAGACAGGAGTTATCAGATCCAGCTTTTCTCATAGCCAAGAAAGAAAATGAAGGCTGTAAAAATGCAACTTCTGACAGTAACGTAGGAACTGATAGAATTAGTATGTTGTTTTTTGTTCAAACATACCTTCAGGTTTGAAGCATTCTATGAGCCTATGCTTGGGGAAAGTCATAATATTATTATAGACTATATATAAAACATCTGACAAAATGTCTAAGTATACAATTCCTAACCTGAAGTTATACTACAAAGCTACAGTGATAAAATCAGTATGGTATTGGCACGAAAATAGACCTGAAGATCAATGGAATAGGTTAGAAGATGGAGAAGCAAATACAGACACACTCAGCCACCTCTTGTTCAACAAACAGGCCAAACATATTTACTGGAAGAAAGGTAGCCTCCTTAACAAATGGTGCTGGAAAATCTGGCTCTCCACATGCCAAAAACTAAAATTTGACCCAGGTCTATCACCATGCACTAAACTAAGGTTAAAATGGATTAAAGATCTAAATATTAAAAAGAGAAACATTAAATCTCCTGGAAAACAAGTGAAATAAAATCTTGAATACATCAGGGTAGCCAAAGAGTTCATGGACCAAAATCAAAATGCACGTTTAATACTTAAAAGAATCAAGAACTGGGACCTCCTCCAGCTAAGAAGTTTTTGCACATCAAAGAAATTACCAACCCACAAATTTCGAAAAGATTTTAACCAACAAGTATTAAGACAAAGGCCTGTTATTTAGAATTTATAAAGAACGAAAAACCATTAGGGTTCCAAGACTAAAAGACCCAATACAGAAATTGACTCCTGAGATAAACGCAAGCTTATAAATACATGAAGAAATGCTCCACATTTATAGTCATCCATGAAATGCAAATTAAAACAACACTTAAATACCATCTCACCCCAGAAAGAATGGCTATCATAAAGAAATCAACCAATAACAAATGTTGGAGAGGCAGTGGGGAAAAAGTAGCACTTGTCCACTGCTGGTGGGAAGGCAGGCTGGTGCAACCATTATGGAAAGTAGGGTGGAGCTCCTTAAAAAGTAGAACTGGAAATCCAATTCAACCCAGGTATCCGCCTACTGGAAATTTACCCAGAAGAAGTGAAAACATCATACCATAGCGATATCTGTGCACCTATGTTTATAGCTGCACAATTTGTAATAGCCAAAAAAGATGTATCTTTATACAATGGAATATTACTCAACCAAAAAGAATATTGAAATAGAAGATTTGATATATAAATGGATGTATTTTGAACATATACTAATAAGTGAAATAAACCAGACTTACATATGTAAATATGTTATAGTCTTCCTAGTGTAAGAACTCAAAAGAAATAAAAGTGGAAAAGCATAACACAGCTGAATGGAAATCACGGACTTAATGGTTAAAGAGCAAAGTTACTGGAAGCAGAAAAGAGAGGAAATATAGCAGCAGCAAAACTGTACACTTATGTACACCTGATAAATTAGATAATGGTCCTAAGAACCTTGAAAATGTTTTTCACCAGCCGGGCGTGGTGGCTCACGCCTGTAATCGCAGCACTTGGGAGGCTGAGGCAGGAGGATTGGTGTGAGGTAGAGACCAGCCTGGGGTACAAAAGTGAGCTCAAGGCCAGCCTCAACTGCATAGCGAGACCCTGTCTCAAAAAGACAAAAAAAATGTTTTTCACTATTATGGCTTATGTCTAGTTGTCCCCCCAGAGCCTCATGGAGTCATGGGTGGGGAGTTCTAAAGTTTGAGACTTGCATGATGATCCACTGGGATTACGTGTTTTACTACTGTTGGGACTATGGTGTGAGTAGTGCTGAGACTATAGCTGTGGTCTGAGGCTGATAGGATAAAGCAGATAGTGTGATGTAATTGAGAGAGAGACATATTCAAGCAGTTGATGTTGCTCTGCTGCCCTGATTGATAGGCTGCCTCTGCCACCATTTTCTTGCTGTTCCACTGCCATGAACTCGATTGTCTCAGCCCTGTTCCACTCAGTCTTGGGCCAGCTGAATATGGACTGAAACCTCCACAAACTGTGAGGTACATAACCTTTCCTTCCTTCAGTTTGGCTGTCAGTTATTTGTCCCAGAAATGAGTAAAATGTAACTAAGACATTCACACTGATGATAGCATTGTGTACCACTAAAACTATGCTAGGAAGGTCTGTCATTCTGGTCTTTTAGATGTGCGCTGCTTCTAACGTAAGTTCAGTTGCTGCTATACTCTGTCTCAAGTAAAAGGTTGGTTTACAACAAAACAAGAAACGTATTACATGAGAGTAAAAGACTAGGAAAAATGCCATAGGTCTGACAGGCTAAATTTTGTACATGCTTAGATTTCTTTTTTTTTTTTTTTTTTTTTTTTTTTTTGGCTTTTTGAGACAGGGTCTCACTATGCAGTTCAGGCTGGCCTTGAACTCACTTTTGTAGCCCAGGCTGGTCTCGAACTCACACGGATCCTCCTGCCTCAGCCTCCCGAGTGCTGGGATTACAGGCGTGCGCCACCACGCCCGGCTCATGCTTAGATTTCTAAATGTCAGCGTAAAAATGTATAATTGATTTTATCATATTCTATATTTATTAGATTATTAATGACTGATGGAAAATACCAATTCCAAGTTAAGTCTAAGATGTTTCATATTCAGAAAGACAGTGATATTAAGCTCAAGCACCAATGTTATACAGTAATAGTAACACTAAGCTTTTCTTTTGGAGGGCTAAGAACATACGTTTACAGACTGAAACTAAGTGAAATAGAAGGGCTGCAAAGATAGCCAATATTTTGGCCCTAGCCCTTCAACGTCAGCAAGGAGTCAGGACAGAACAGAACTTACGCTGTAACATCCTATAACTCAGTGTATTCCCAAATTTTCTGTTCAAGTAGATCATGGCACTGCAGTGGAAAGGGATAGATGATGTATCGTGTGCCTAAGGAGAATCACCTAGATAGAAAACATTCTTTCGGTCTTTCACAGAGAGCAAACTGGTCAAGCAGTGACCATGAGTCATCCAGATGGCTGACAATGTCAACAGTTCAATAAAGCACTGTATATGGTTTCAAAGTCAGTCCTGAGGGGATTTCACTGACCTTGCGAAATACAAATGTTACATATTGTGTTATATGGCTCCTGCTTTAACTTGCCCTTAAACACCCAGCAGAAAAATTTTACCAAGAGGCATAAAGTGGAAAATATTTTAGTAAGCTGAGCTATAAAATGCTTAAATCAACAGCTTCCAATGTTATCAATGCTGTCAATAACCTACCACAATTGTGGCACATTGTACTATGTATACAACTATTTTCTCTTAGTTCAAATAGAAGAAATTTTTTTTACCAACAATATTTAGAACATTTTTCACATCTGTATGCTATGCTCTTTATAACTACTATGAGGACAATAATATGCATTGTATCAATTATTGGGAATGTATTACTAATTTGGTTTGAAACTGTCACATTGTGATTTCTTATTAAATGCAATAAAGATAAAATAAAATAAAGACAAAAAATACTAAAGTTACCACCTCAAAAAAAAAAAAATTCTACATGTGCTGGGGAAATATCTCCGTCGTTTAAGTGCTTGCTTGGCATGCACACGGTCCTAAGTTCAATTCCTGGTGCTGCAAAAGAGAGAGAGAAAGAAAGAGAGAAAGAAAGAAAGAAGAAAGAAAGAAACAAATTATGAGTATGTTGATTCATTTATGAAAAATGTGTGAAAGCATTATTGTCACTTTGTATTGTGCAAAGTTATACTTACAAAATAAATTATCATACTTACCTAGCTAGTAAAAAAAAAAGAATGTCTAAGTATACAGTTGGTTAGAGAATGTTGGGCAAGAGTTTAGATCTTGAAGCCAAATTTTTTTTTATTTTGTGGAACTGGGGTTCAAACTCATGCCCTTGCACTTGCCAGGCAGGCTTTTGTGTCACGGAGCTATCTCCCCAGCCACAAAGCCAAATGTTTGAATTTGAACTCTAAATCTGTCACTTTCAAACTATGTTCTTATACTTCAGCTTAAAGCACTGACTTGAAGATTAAATTGATTAATATTTTCCAAATTTTTAGAACAGAGACTAACTTATAAAATAGTATGTAAATACTTAATATATAAGTAAATCTCTAAGTATTTTTTAATTTACATTTTAATTGATATTATCATCAAAGATATATAGTGTCCTGCTAGCAGAGCTGCCTCTGGATACTTTTTGAATCCTAGTATTACAATATTTGTCTAAAGTAATAACTGTAACCCCAGTTAAATAATTTTGTAATGGTGTAGTTCTGACAGGGTTCAGAAAGTGAACATTTAACTCAATTCTTGAAACTTAACCACTGTTCAATTTCACATCCAAAATGTTAAATCATTTGCTACATGTATTTGTCTCCTAGGTTTGAAATTCTAGATGATCAGCAATAGACTGCTTAGCAAATCAGAAACTAAAGCTTAGGGTACAGAGAAGTTTCCCCCTGGAGTCTGCGCTTGTGATGGCAGCACCTGCCAGCTTAGGATGGTGCATTGTTCTCAAGGTTACTTCATGTAATGGGTCTTGGAGAACAATGGAATTGAATGTTTAAGGAAAAACAAATCCTGAAGTCTTCAGATTAGGTAAAGAGGAGCAAAGCAGCCATATGAAATGGTCATGAATCCCAAAAAGTCTTCCTTTCTCTGCTGATATTTGGAGTGGTAGGGTTGCTTCTCTTCATGTATTTACAAGTCTGGAGTGAAGAACATCATACAGGGAGAATGTGGAAGAAAGGAGAGCAAAAGATGATTTCAGGGTGGGGGCCAGGCAGTTACAGACAGCCTGCAGTCACAACCAATACAACCCACGCCCAGCATGTTTGAGTCACTCTGCTTTGTGCCTGCCAGATCACCTCCATAACCAGCCCAAACCAGCATGTATGTGAGTTCTGCTCTGCACCTGGCAGATCCACACCAGTCCCAGACCAAGCTACTATGTGTGAGAGAACTGCTCCACATCTGTCTTATTCTTTCCAGACCCAACCCAGGCCTGATGTGTGTGTGTGTGGTTCACTCCCATGGGCTACAGCAGGATCAAGCTGGGTACAGCTTCAACACCCAACTTAGGCACATCAGGACAAGTTTCAAACTTGGTAGATCCAGACCCTGTAACCTGCAACACTTTGCTAGAACCAGATCTATGACAGTGTCTTCTCTCTTTTTCTCTTGATCTACAGAGGGGGCAACAGGTAACTGATGAATTTATCTGCCCAGAAGATCCCAGGTACATCAATGAGAGGTAATCAAACAGAACTTAGGGGAAGGACATTAAATACAAACTCCAAATTTAATATCTCCTTAGATACCCAGACATAATGTTTGCTCTTATTTTCTAAAACACAAACCCACTAGTTACAAAAGTTTGTAAACTTCTCAATATCATTACCAATTATTAGTTTTCCTAACTTTAGTTCTATAAATACAAAACTATAACTGCTTTAACCATATAAGGTTTTGAATAAGAATTTCAGTAAGAGCCGGGCGTGGTGGCTCACGCCTGTAATCCCAGCACTTGGGAAGCTGAGGCAGGAGGATTGGTGCAAGTTCGAGACCAGCCTGGGCTACAAAAGTGAGCGCAGGGCCAGCCTCAACTGCATAGCGAGACCCTGTCTCAAAAAGACAAAAAAAAAAAAAAAAAAAAGAATTTCAGTAAGAGCTAAGAGTACAACTGCACCAAAGCTCTACACCAAAGGTTAGAGGACAGTGCTACACAAAATGAGAAAGCAAAGGATCCTATGAGCCCTGTGAGTCCACCCAGAACAAATGAAGGAGACACAAGCATAGAAGAAAGTGGGAATCACACAGCAGCAATCTCTGTATTAATAGCATCTGAGGTAAAGAAAGAACTGCAGAAAGGTACAGAAGAAATCAGATTAGAAATAATCTCAAGTAAAAAAGGAAAGGATAAGTATAATAAAAAATTAATAACCACAACTAAAGACACTGATAAAAATTAGGGATTCAAAATTCATTGAATCACTGAATGAGTAATATAGGAAAGAGATAAATAGGCATGTAAAATTTGAATCGTAAACTGGAAAAAGCATTGAATGAAAGTGAAGCTAGAATTTCAGATATTGAAGACTCCATTGCAGCTAGTGAAAAGTTAAGAAAGAAATTCTTACATTTAACTAGTATGCAGGAAAAACAGTTCACCATCTACAAGATTGGAAAAGGGAGACTAACAGACATCAAGGAGAAAGAAGGTTCAATACAAACAATATAAAAAATATAGGCAGAAGTAATAGCAGAAAACTTCCCAAATATAGAGAAACATTCTGGTAGTCAGGTAACTAAAGCATATAGAACTGCAAATTATATCAACTCAATTAAAAATACACCCAGACACATAATGTTCAAATTCCCAGAAATTTAATAAAAGAACAATGTACTAAAAGCTGCCAGAGAAAAGAAACAGATCACATTTCAAGAAAATCCCACCAGAATAACAACAGATTTGTCTTCAAAAACCATGAAGTTGGACTTCCTGCTCAATGTGGCCCCCAGAACGACCTCTTCATTTTTCTGCCCCACCCACTGTGACACCTCTGTGCGGCATCAGAGTGACTTCCTGTACCAAGCAACCTGCAGACCAAGCTTCTCATCCTCTGCCTTGTCTACTCCAGCACCACTGTACTACAGTGGAGTGTCTTCCTGCTCCATGTGGCCCAAAAGACCAACCTCTTTATCTTCTGCCCCATCTGCCCTGACACATTCAGGGACATGCCAGAGAAACTTCCTGCTCCATTCAGCCTGAAAGATGGACCTTCTCATCCTCTGATCCATCCACCCCAGCACCTTCATGCTATGAGGAAGATAATTCTTGCTTCACACAGCCAGCCAGACTAACCTTCTCATCCTCTGACCCCTATCTGTCCCAGGTAGGTCAAAGGGAGGTAAGCAGACAGAACTTAGGTGAACTAAACTAAATACAAAGTCCAAATTTAATATCTGTTTAGCTAGACAGACATAAGGGATTGCTCTTATTGTGTACAACACAAACTTGTTAGTTACAAAAGTTTATCAATTGCTAAATATCACTACCCACTATTAGCGCTCCTAACTGTAGTTGTATAAGTTACAAAACTGTAACTGTATTAACAATGTCATTTCTTTTTGTTAAGAATTACACAAAAGAATAACTTCACTAAGCTGTACACTAGTGGGCAGAGGACAGTGCTATAAACAATGACAAACAGAAAGAGAAAAATTCAATCTCAGGCCCTGAACCCACCAAGAATAAATACAGGAGATACTAACATAGAAGGAAATGGAAGTCACACAGCTGATACCTCTGAATTAGTAGCGTCTGAAGTAAAGAAACAAATGCAAAAAGATATAAAAGAAATCAGATCAGAAATAATATCTGAAGCAAAAAAAGAAAACTCTGAATTAATAGCATCTGAAGAAAAAACCAACTACAAATGGTATAGAGGAAAGCAAAACATAAATAATGTCTGCAACAAAAAAAGAAATCTCTGAATTAATAGCCTCTGAAGTAAAGAAACAACTACAGAATTGGAGAGAGGAAATCAAGTCATAAATAATCTCTCAAGTAAAGACAAAAACTGTGCATTAATAGCGCGTGAACCAAAGTGACAACTGGAAAAGGGTAGAGAGGAATTCAGATCAGAAATAATTTCTGAAGCAAAAAAAGAAAGGACAACCAAAATCAAAGATACAATATCTGCTTCTGAAGAAGACACTGATAAAAAATTTGAGGAGATTAGAAAAACAATGGACTGTTTGAATGAGCAATATAAGAAAGAAATAGTTAGCATCAAGTGGACCTTCTCATCCTCTGATCCATCCACCCCAGCAACTTCATGCTGGGAAAGCCATCTGAGTGAATGTAAAGATAGAGTTTCAGATCTTGAAGACACTGTTGTAGCTATAAAAGAGGTGAAAAAAGATCTATTAAATCAACAAGGGTGCAGGAAAAAGTAAATCAAATTTACAAAATCATAGAAAGATGAACAATGTGAGATTAAAAGGCATTGATGAGAAAGGAAATAATACAAGTGATCTATAAAGAAAATGGAGAGAAGCAAAAGCAAAAGCAGAAAACTTACCAAATATAGGGAAACAATTTGGCATTCAGGTGACTGAAGCATATAAAGCTCCAAATAACATCAACCCAATTAAAAACACATCCAGAGATATAATAGTGAAGATTCTAGAAATCCAGCACAAGAAGAGCATGGAGCAGAGTTCTTTAATTCTTTCATGAAAACAAATTCTAGCCCAGACTTCCATACCCTCTCAGATTTTCTTTCAAGTTTGCTGAAGAGGTAAGGTACTTACATGACAAAGAACAACTAAAGTACTTCATAATGATAAAGCCAATCCTACAGAGACTACTAAAAGGTATTATAGAGAGGGACAAAATGATCAGAACTCCACAAATGAAAATGGAAAGAATGAACCCAACATGGCAAAAAATTAAACACAGGAGATGAAGGAGCAATCAACAGCAAGTAAATAACATGGCAAGCATAAGTCAATATATTCCCATTATATCCATCAATGTAAGTGGTCTCAAATCACAAATTAAAAGTATAGACAGGCACAGTGTATTAGGAAAGAAAACCCAACATTATGCTGATTGAAGAAAAACAGCTAACTCATAAAGAAATTCATAAGCTGAAAGCTAAAGGATGGAAATTTAAAGTATGGAAAATCATACTACATGCCATAACACCTAAGAAAAAGCAGAGGTAGGAAGCATCTTCTCAGACACTCTCAACTTCAAAAAAAGTAATGATCAAATGAGATAAAGTAGATCTCTATATACCGGTTAGGGGAAAAATTCAGGAGTAAGAGGTAACACTCGTAAATATTTATGCACCCAAAATGGGAGCATATAAACTATATAAGACAAATTTTAATGGACATGAAAACTTTGATGTCCAATACCACAATCCTAATAGGAAAACTTAACACTCCCTTATGTCAACAGATAGATCAGACAAAAAGCTAGCAAAGAAATAACAGAATCTGAACCAGCATTTGGAAAAAATGGAATTGTGGTTCATATAGTGTTCCACCCGGCCACTTCTGAATACACATTTTTTTTCAGCTGCTCATGGTTCCTTTTCTAAAACAGACCACATACAAGCTCGTAGGCCATGCTTGTATATATGCAAAAAAAATCAGAAATTATCCCATGTATATTATCTGACGACAGAAAAAAAATGACAAAAGAAACAACAAAATCCCATAAACACATGGAAATTAAACAACACCCTCCTCAGCAACCAATGATTTACAGATGAAATTAATCAGTAAATTAAACACTATCTGTAATTCAATGAAAATTGAAACACAACTTATCAGAATTTATAGAATACAATGAAGGCAGTTTTTAGAGGGAAATATATACCATTGAATTCACACATTAAAATAATCTAATGGAAACAGATAAATACTGTATAATGCAGCACTTTGATCATCCAGAAAAGAAAAAAGAAACCAAATCAAAAGTCCAATGATGGGAGGAAATATTAGAGCCAAAATTTATTCAACTGAGATGAAAACAATACAAAGAATTAAATCGAAAAGCTGGTTCTGTGAAAAATTAAATAAAATTCATAAGTCCCTAGCTAATCTTGTCGAAAAGAGGAAAGAAAAAACACAAATTCAAGCAATGAGGAATGAAAAGGACAAAATTATCACACTCCTAGTGAAAATTCAGAAGACCATTTATAGCTACCTCGATAATATTTACTCTCACAGAATTGAAGACGCAGATGAAATGTACAGATTCCAAGAAAGATACAAATTACCAAATCTGCATCAAGAAGATATAAGAGGGCTGGGTGTGGTGGCACACGCCTGTAATCCCAGCATGTGGGAAGCTGAGGTAGGAAGATTCGTGCAAGTTTGATGCCAGCCTGGGCTACAAAACTGAGCTCAAGATGAGCCTGAACTGCATAGCGAGACCCTGTATCAAAGACAAAAACAAAACAAACAAACAAAGAAACAAACAAAAACGAGATGTAAGAACTCTGAATAAACCAATAACAGCCAATGAAACACAAAATGTAATAAAAACCTACCGACAAAGGAAAGTCCACGACCTGATGATTTCATCACTGAATGCACAAGAAATTTACAGAAGAAAGAAACCCAATATATCTCAAACTATTAAATAAACTTGTAAAGGAAACAGTCCTCTCAATATCATTCTTGGAGGCAATGTTTCCAAGAATTTACAACAGGTTTTTTTTTTTTTTTTTTTTTTTTTTTTTTTTTTTTTTTTTTTTTTTTTTTTTTTTTTTTTTTTTTTTTTTTTTTTGTCTTTTTAAGACAGTTGAGTTGAGGCTGGTCCTGAGCTCACTTTTGTAGCCCAGGCTGGTCTCGAACTCGCATCAATCCTCCTGCCTCAGCCTCCCGAGTGCTGGGATTACAGGTGTGCGCCACCACGCCCGGCTTACAACAGGTTTTTGATGCTAGTCATTAATTTGTAGAATTCTCACCCTGACTATATATGTTGATATGTGTGAAGTGGGCAACTACACTGAAGATCATAATGTACAATGCTAAAACTATGTTTGGAATACCAATAATTCTGGTCTTCTAAATGTGCATTGCTTCTAATGTCATATCAATTATTGCTATACTCTCTCCCAGTTAAATATTTATTTAAAGGGGCAATGAAAGAGAATCTGTGACAACAAAAATAGTCATAGGATTATCCTGCAACAATTTAGTATATGGCTAAATTTCTAAATGTAAAAATGTGTAATTATTTTTTTAAAATTCTACAGGGATTTCAAGTTTAGAATATCAATGATTGATGGAAAATATCAATTCCATATGATGTCTAAGGTATTTGATGTCAGAAAGGTAGTGATGTTAAGCTCAAGTTCCTATGTTACAGGTAATAATACCATTAAGCTTCTCTTCTGGAAGTTTAACAACTTAAATTTGCAGATGAAAAATTTAGAGAAAAGAAAAGGCTACAAGTATAGCCAATATTTTAGTCCTAGTCCTGCAAGGTCATTGAAGACCCAGAACATAAGAGAACCTGTACTGTAAAATCCTATAATTCAGTTGTGTCATAAATTTTCTGTTCAAGGAGATTATAAGGCTACAGTGGAAAGGTATCAATGATGTGTCGTGTGTCTAAGCAGTGTCACCTAGTGAGAAACAGTCTCTCAGGTATTCACAAAGACCAAATTGGTTAAACGATGGTCATGACTCATCCAGATGGCTGACATTGACAAAAGTTCTGCAAACTACTGTACATGATTTCAGAGTAAATCCTCAGGGGATTTAACAGACCTGATCACATACAGACATTGAATTTTTCTTATGCAGGTCTTGCTTTATCTTGATCTTAACCATCCAGCAGAATATCTAAAAATGAGGTTTAAAAAGTTAAGCAATATTAATAAAAAGAGCTGTGAAATGCTCAAGTCATCAACTCCTGACATGGTCAGTTCTATTGATAACCCAACACAATTATGGATTATTAGAATATATAGCTTATGTTGTGAATACATAAGTTAGCAGAACACAATGATTAATACACTTACAATAATGTATACATTAATACAATGCATACATTAATACATTGCATAATGTCATTGGTATTTCTTCCTCATTATAATTATTAGAAGTTAAAAAAAAAGAAACTGAAGCTTAGAGAAGTAAGGTGATTTATCCTAAATCATGCTTCCAGAAGCGACTTTCAAAATTATTTCTTTTGGGGCCCAGAAAGATGGCTCAGTGGTCTAAAGCGCCTGCTTAGGAAAGCTTAGGCGGCTGCAGGGACTGCGATTCGGTCCCCAGGCACCACATGCTGTGCCAGCCCTGCCTTCAGGGCAGGCTGAGCCGGCCATAAAAATAAATAAACAAAAAAACAAAAGTTCTGAAACAAGAAAAAATTAAATTCTAAAAAAAAAGAAACAAAAACAAAATTATTTCTTTTGACTATAGGTGGTTATTATGTCCTTTACAAGACCCTCTCTTAACTATCTAGGGTTGTGTGAGGGATCAGGTTTGGTTATGTGATCCTGTGTAGAATATGTAAAAATGTGGAGTTTGATGAGAAAAGAGTTAAGAATTCAGTTTATACCAAGCAGTGGGAAATATTTGAACTTCACTACCTAGTTCAAATTTAAACCGCAAAGCATTTCTAATTATTTAAATTTTTCAAAGAGGACACAGAATTGGAGTCAAACAGCAGTGTGGAATGTGGCTTTTGGTAACAGAAGACCCAGGCTATAAAGTAATAGCTAACTCTGCACAATCAAAAAACCTCTTATTTTGTCCAGTTTTATATCAGGCTCCACAATTGTACTGCATCGGTACTGAAGTCTCAGTGATTCTGGTTTTAAATGTGATAGGGCCGAGCTGTCACAAAATTATGACATTTCAACAAATTAAGGACAATCAGAAATTCTTACAAGGTATTACACTGAAACTCCAAAGCCTTCATAAGGCTTCACATGTCCTACCTTCTAAATGGATCTATCTCTGATAGATCAGGTAAAAATAATCTGCATATTGAAGAATAATTCTAGTGTAATAAAAATGTTATCACATGCTAGATTTCTCCTTCCTACCATGAAGCTATTTGGTTACTGAAATCTCCTAGATTAATCAAAGAGTCTAGAGTTGGCAGTTTTCTTTTGTCCAGGAAATAGGCTTCAAGAGTTCCAAGTGCAAGAAGCAAATAACTGAGTATTGGCTTTTGCCTAAAACTAGCCACAGAAATTGGGATGCTCAGTGTGTCCTAGTGTTAGAATATGGAGCCAAATCAATCTTCAAAGCACTTTTGATCAACTCTACTGAATTATTTTTGTTCTTTTAATAAACAGGTTTATTGAACCAAAATTTGCATATTATAAAATTTATAAGATTAAAGTGTATGATTCAAAGATTTTAGTATATTGACAGACTTGTAAGCCATTACACCAATCAAATTTAGATTATTTTGTTGCTCCAAAATAAAAATCTCTATTCATTAGTTATTATCTCCCAAACCTTCCCTCCTAAATCTCAAAAAACACTGAGCTACTGTGTATCTTTATAGATTTTACTTTTGTAGAAATGCAGTTTCTATTCAAAGTAGACAATATACTCAGCAACATTAAAACCTTAACATGGACAAAGAAATGGAAATGCCTCAAAATGAGCTAGTAGACAGACCAAGCAGAACCATATTTATAATAGAGTAACTTGTTTATCTATGGCCTTTTTCCTGTTATCTGTATTTTATTCATACTTTACACATATGTTACCTTTGTCATATAAGGAAAACCATGTGCTGTGCAAGCTTGTGTGCATCAAATTTCCTACAAATGCATTCGATTTATCTTTATCACAAAGGAGTACCACAGTGGAGTTTTCTTTAAAAACTAGAGCTGAAAATCCCATTAGGTCCAGCTATACCCCTACTGAGAATTTTCCCAAAAGAACTGAAAACATTATATCATAAAAATAGTTGTGGATCTATGGTCATAGCAGCACAATTTGTGATAGCCAAACTCTGGAAAAAAACAAAATGCGCATCATATGAAGAATGGTTGAAAAAGATGTGATATTTTCATAAGATGGAATATTACTCAGCTATAAGAAATAATACACTAGAAGACTTTATATATAAATGGGTGTGTCTTAAATGTATACTCATAAGTGAAACAAACTAGACCTACATATGCAAATATCATGTAGTCTCCCTAGGGTAAGGACTCAAAAGAATAAATAAATAAATAAATAAATAAATAAATAAATAAATTTTGGGCGGTACCAGGAATCAATCTCAGGACCTTTCATTTTCTGCTTTCTCAACCCCTATAACTTTTTTAGAAGAGTGACTTAAAAACAAAATGCATTTGGAAGAGTTAAAAAATTAATTAATGTTTATTGCAAGTGCTAATGTTTGATCAGTCTTACGTACCTATATCTGTTGTTCTATACTGATTTGATGATGAAAATTCTGTGCTATATGTACTCTTACTTATTACTGTTTTTTCTATCTTTTTGTCTGCTATTTGTACCATAGTGTGCATCCATCTCTTGATAAGCATATAGGTCATTTCCAAGATTTAGCTATGATATGTTGTTACTATAAATGTAAGTATATATCCAACACTGTAGGATGAAATTTAAAAACTCTTAGGAAGATACCTAAAAGGGGAGTTTCTGGATTATATGGAATTTTTATTTTTTTGTTTTTTGGAGAATCTCCATTGTAATTTTCACAATGCTTGTGTCAGGTTACATTACTACCAAAAATGAGGAAAGAGTCTCTTCTCCCTACATATTCACCAGGATTTATTAATAATTTTTAGTTTCTAGGCTGGGATAAAAAGTAATACTATTTTAATTTGGATTTGATGAATAGCCAGTGAAGCTGAACATTTGACTTATACATGTATTATCTGGCCAGTTGAATTTCTTCAAATCAGAAGAATCCATTTATTTCAGATATACATTTTTCATTGTACTTTACATTTTGGCCATCTAAATTTTTAGATTTTTGACATATTCTACGTGTTAGTCCTTTGAGAAGTAGCTGGTAAATATCTTTCTCAATTTTATGTTATATCTTCTCATGGTTGGTGATTTCCTTTACTAGTCAATAGCATATTAAATTAATGTAACCCCATTTGCTGAAGATTGGTATTATTTCTTTTTCTGAGCTTTATGGATTCCTTATTTTGTCTTATTATTATTTTTTACAATAATTAATACATTGAGT
Source organism: Myocastor coypus (assembly GCA_004027025.1). NCBI lineage: Eukaryota > Metazoa > Chordata > Mammalia > Rodentia > Myocastoridae > Myocastor > Myocastor coypus. Next base: position 17,175 of record PVJA010035166.1, read on the forward strand.
AATGTTGTCTTCATCATAGTTATTCTGCATATAAGGTGCAGGCAAGATTTCTTATCTAAACATCATTAGTATAGACCTTTCTTTTCACTGGACACAGAGAAAAGAGCTGTATGTATACTCCAATAATCCATAAAAGTAGTGGATTACAAACTTATCTGGCATTATTGGAAACTGTTCATTTGAGCCTTTCATAACACAGCATACTGGTATGGCTTTCCTTTTCATACATCATGGTTAGACTTCCCTGCTAGATGGTTAAGACCAAGATCAAGCAAGACCCATGTTATAAAAATATGTATATTTTGTATCTGACAAGGCGAGTCAGGTCCCCTCAGGGTTCACCCCGAAAGCATGTACTGTGCTTTGCAGAACTGTCATCAGCGTCAGCCATCTGGATAAATCATGGCCATTATTTGACCATTTTGTTGTCTGTGGAAGCCTGAGACAATGTTTTCTCTCAAGTTGACTCTGCTTAGACATGCTGTACATCATCGTCCACTTTCATCTGTGGCCTTGAAATCTCACTGAACAGGAAATTTGGGGTTCCACTCAATTGTGTGCTGTTACACTACACGTTCTTTTATGTCCTATATTCTCACTGACTTTGAAGGGCTAGAGCCAAAATATTGGCTATACTTGTATTCCTTCTTTGCTCTAATTATTTGGACTACCAACTTAAGTTGTTAACCATCCAGAAGAGAAGTTTAATGACATTATTCCCTATAACTTAGGCACTTGATCCTAACATCACTGTCTTTCTGAATGTCAAATGCCCTAGACATAACACGAAAGAGGTACTTTACACTGATTGTTGATATTCTAATCTTTAAAAGCCCCATAGAACATAAAAAAGAACAATTACACATTGTTACACAGAGGTTTAGGAACACAACTACTTGAAAAATTGCAGTGTTACACTTCTATGGGGCATTTTCCTTGTCTCATATTCTCTTTCATTAACTTTTCCTCTTTTGTTTTTAAGCAAACATTTTCTTGAGAGAGCATAACAATAATCGATATGACATATCAAGCAGTGCATAATTTGAAGACCAGAATGACAGGTATTGCAAACATGGTTTTGTTAATACACATTAGTATTAATTAGTTTATTAGTATATTACTTAGTGTATTTGCTTAGTTCACAGATATCAGTACATATCATTAGTCAGGGTGCAAATTCTACTAATTACCTGCTCCTTTCATAAACCTGTTGGACTCTTTCAGGACAATTTTCTTAACCATCTTTTGTATATAAAGGCATGGTTTTGTTCATGCGATATTTCCTAATTTTTCTCTTGGCTATCTCTTCATTGTTTAATTCTTCAATTGTCACTTTTTATTTAACTATATTATAACTTTCCATTTTTTTTCTTCTTTTGAGTTCTGATACTGGTGAGACCATATGGTATTTATACATGTGGGTCTGGTTCATTTCACTTATATGTTTAAGATACATCCACTTATATGTGATAGCTTTGAGTTTCTCATTCTTTTCTTGATTTTTATTAATTTTTTTTTTTGTGGGACCAGGGTTCGAACTCACGACCTTGCACTTGCCCAGGAGGCACTTGTGCCTCGGAGCTATCTCCCCAGCCCCGATTTTTATTAATTTTAATGACAAAAAAGATGAAATGTAAATGAAATACTTTCAAAACAAGTTAGTTGATGTTTACAATAATTAATGCCATACATATTGTCTTCATAGTAGTTATTCAGAGTACAAGAAACAGACCTGATATATTGTCTAAACAATATTAGTACAAATTTTTATTCTTAGTGAACTAACACAAAGTAGCTACATATTTATCGTAACTCTCTTAAGTATACATATAAATATGATTGTACATATATATACACACATTATACATATATATATATATGTTTCTAATACTAGGGAAAAATATCTTATCATGTCTTATAAATATATTGCAAGTCAAAGATGCAGTATGAATCATAAAGCAAAAAGCATAATTAAACAATATTCAGAAAATTAATTAAACATTAATTAAAATTAAATATTTCAAAACAACATCACAAAATTCAAATCAAATTCTGAGTCCAACACAGAGGCCAGAATGTTTTGTATCATATATATGAATCTATAATCAATTCAGAGTACTCACATAGTATTTGAACATGATAATATATACAAAAGTATCAACTAAGAAAATGTTTTCATGCTAGTAAAGATTTACTGAGAATAGAAAAAAAACACAAATACTGGGATGGCAAATATATGATCATAACTTCTCACAGTATGGGGACAGGACAGCACACGAAGTTCTAGTATGGTGTGGACATGGACAGTGTCCATGAAGATTATTGGTGGTCAGGTGTCACTTGTGGGACTGAGCTACTATTATTTTATTGATAGCTACCCTGTAGAAGCAGACAGAATCATGACCCATGGGATGCAATATATGTCCATTTGTAGAATATGCTGATGATTATATTCTGCTGTTTCAAAACAGTTGAAAGAGTGCTTTTTTATACCTAAATATCTCTGTGTTTGTTTGCCCTATGTAGTGGATGCACTCCATTCTCCTTCATGGAGTTGTGGTCAGTTTGATCCTTCTCTAGAATATCTTTTGCTAAACTGTGCAGGATTGGTTTTGTCATCATGAAATTCTTCAGTTGTTCTTTTTCATGGAAGGATTTTGTTTCTCCTTTCAATTTGAAAGAGAGTTTTTTAGGGTCCATCAGTGTGGCCTGGAATTTGTTTTCTTGGAAGACTTGAAGTACTTTGCTCCTTGCTTTTCTTGATTTGATGGTTTGTGAAGAGAAATCTGCTGTTATTCTAATGGGTTTTCTTTTCTTAGTACAGTATTTTTAATTTAATTTAATTACAAATAAAAATGTGACAGTTTCAAAACACGTTAGTAGTACCTTTCTAGTATTTCATACAATATATATTGCTGTCCTCCTAGTAGTTATACAGAGACCACGGTGTAAACGTGACAAATTTTCTAATCATCATTGGTACAAAAAATTTCTTCTCTTTGAACTAAGAGAAAGTAGTTGTACACATAATCCAATGTTTCTTCATTGCAGTGGGTTATTGGCAAAACTGGCAATGATGAAAGCTGTGCATTTAAGCCTTGTACAGCTCAGCATACTAATCTAGCTTTATATTTTATGCCTCATGGTTAAAAATTTCTGCTGGGTGGTTAAGGGCAAGTTAAAGCAAAGTTAAAGTTAAAGTTTTGTATAACAAAAGATGTAGCTTTTGTATCACCAAAGGTGAGTCAAATCCCCTCAGAGTTTACTTTGAAACCATGTACAATGCTTAGTAGAACTGTTGTCAGTGTCAACCATCTGGATGAGTAACAGCCATTGCTTGACCAATTTACTCTCTGTGAAAACCCAAGAGAATGTTTTCTCTCTAGGTGCATCTCCTTAGGTGCATTATATATCTTCAGTCCCTTTCCACTGTAGCCCCATAATCTCCTTGAACAGAAAATTTGAGAAACCACTGAACTGTAGGATGTCATAGCAAGCACAGGTTCTCTTATGTCCTGAGTCCTCACTACCTTGAAGGACTAGGGTCAAAATATTGACAATGCTTGTAGCCCTTCTTTTTCACCAGTTTTTGGCTGTAAACTTATATTCTTAACCCTCTAGAAGAAAAGTTTAGTGAAACTATTACTGTATAACGTATGTATTTGACATCACTGTCTTTCTGAGCATCAAACATCTTAGGCTTAACTTCGAACTGGTATTATCTATGACTGATATTCTAATAAATCTCTATAGAATGTGATAAAAGCAGGTACACATTTTTACACAGGAATTTAGAAATTTAAGCATGTACAAAATTGTAGCCTGTCAATCCTTTGGTATTTTTCCTACTCTCTTATTTTCATTTGATTCCACTTTTTTTTTTCTTGTAAATGAGCCATTTACTTGAGAGAGAGTACAGCGGTAACTAAAATTACATTAGAAGCAGCACACATCTAACAGACCAGAATAACAAGCATTCCATGCATAGTTTTAGTGTTACACATTGCTATTCTCAGTTTGATAAACCTTTTGAAGGTTCTTAGGACCACTACCTAATTCATCCTGCGCATGGTATTACTCCTGCCATGTTTCCTGTGTCCAATACTCATTCATGTTAGGAGTCCTACAGAAAATTAGAATAGAGTGTCTCTACCTCAACCTGATAAAAGTCATGTATGACAATCCAATAGGTAACATAATTCTAAATGGAGAAAAGCTGAATTCTTTTAATCTCAGACCTAGTAGAAGGCAAGGATTTCCCCTATCGCCTCTCCTATTTAATATAGTTCTGGAATCATTAGCTACTGCCGTTAGACAGGAAAGAGAAAAAAATGAATAAGAATAGGTAAAGAAGAAGTTAAATTATCATTATTTTCACACGACATGATAATCTACCAGGAAGACCCAAAAGACTTCACCAAGAAACTACTAAATTAACACATAAATTCAGTAACGTAGCAGGATACAAAGTCAACACACAAAAGTCAATAACATACAGCGGTTCTCAACCTATGGGTTGCAAGCCTGGCGGGGGTCGAACGAACAAAACACAGGGGTCACCTAAAGCCATTCTGAATCATAACTGTAGCAAAATTACAGTTTTGAAGAAGCCACCAAAATTACTTTTTGGTTTGGGGTCACCGCAACATGAGGAACTGTATTGCGAGCTCACGGCATTAGAAAGTTTGAGAACCACTGTATGAGATACCAAATATGCTGAGAGAAATTAAAGAAACAACACCTTTTACAATCACAATGAAGAAAATGAAATGCTTGGGAAATAACTAAAGAAGTAAAAAGACCTTTTCAGTGAAAACTACAGTACTCTGGGGAAAAGAGAGAGAGAGAGAGA
>PVJA010035167.1:0-22071 GCA_004027025.1 Myocastor coypus
GACTGGAACAGATCTGAGGGGACTGGAGAGTAACGGAAACATTCTCCAGCCTATGCATGTTTCTAGAAACTCACCAGCTTACCACTGGGATGGTTAAAATCTGAAAGATGCCACTCACACAGCTGCAGAGAAGGGGGCGCAACCAGATTCCCATCGCTGGGAGGAAGGTAGCACCACCACTTAGGAAAGACGTGACAATTTCTTAGCGTCTACACACGCCTTGTACCTATGATCAGACACTCCACTGCAAAGCAATTTCTCAAGAAAATGGGAACGGGCATCCGCAAGATCATGCTCCGAGGCCTACTCACACATTGCAAATCCTGGAGCCGCCTAATGTCACTGGCCGAGAGACTGGCTGAACAGAGGGCAAGCTATGCAGACCAAGGGCCCAACACCACTGAGCAAAAGGCGCAGCATGCAGGCAGATGGAGACACTGCTGCAGACAGGGACCTGCGCTGGCACTGCCCAGGAGCACGCTCCCTCGGGGCCGGCAGACACAGCTCTGTGCCTGTCGGGGGTCCACGATGAGCAATACGCGCACCTGAGAGCCAGCTGTTCACAGGCTGTGAAACTCACCGGAGAGCGAGTACCCTAAGCTCTGACGTGCCAGCACCTGAGGTGAAGTCCACAGCTGCCCGCACACCGCGACGGCTGTGTCTAGGTGAACCCCAGCCTTGAGCAATCAGCGGTGGCTGGATCTAGGGCACGTGCTGCTGGGATTAAGGGAGCCCCTCCCTGGGTACGAGTGCTGCCTGTCCTAAGGGCGGGCAGCCGGATGGAATGCCAGGGGCACAAAGAGGGCTGCGGCCACGGCTTGCCACTTCTTTGCTGCTTGCTGCCTCTATCTCTCCTCTATGACGCCCTCTGCCACACCACCCTGCCTCCAAGCCAGCTGACTATGGACTGGAGCCTCCATAAGCAGGCAGCTAAATAACCTCTCCTCCTTTCACTTTGGGGATCTGGTATTTTGTCTCAGCAACAAGAAAAGACAGCCCCTTACTCTGAAATGGCCTGAAAAGGCCCACATGCACGGGGGCGAAGTGGTGCATGAGCACCTAATAAAGCTAAGTGCGTGTGACACCGACATATGCAGGGCCCAGCAGCAGGGGCACCCTGTTCCACTGCTTCTCAAAGTGTGAACGCCTTCCCAGTATAACTGCAGAGGCACAAACAGAATTATTCGAAAAGGACATCTGAAGTCCATCATTTATTACGTGGCTATCACACCCCCTCAAAATACAAGTAGGGCTGGGGATGTAGCTCAGTAGCACAGCACCTGCCTGGAAAGTGAGAGGCCCGTGAGCCAGGCATGGTGGTGCATGCCTGTAATCCCAGCACTCAGGAGGTTGAGGCAGGAGGATCGATGTAGTTCGAGACCAGCCTGGGCTACAAAAGTGAGTTCAAGGCCAGCCTGAGAGACCCTGTCTCAAAAAGACAAAAAAAGAAAGAAACATAAAAGTTCAGCTCCAAAACATTACTTCTACTTTGAATGTAACCCTCGTGTATCTTTTCTGTGATATGAATGAACAATCACATTAATGAAATTTTTCTTGGTTTTCAGAGGAAATTTCAAGTGAGCCAAGAAATAAGAACAACAATGTGGGGGGTTGGGGAGATAGCTCAGGGGCACAAGTGCCTGCCTGGCAAGTGCAAGGTCCTCAGTTTGGTCCCCAGCTCCCCCCCCCAAAAAAAAAAAAAATAATAATAATAATAATAATGTGAGTATAACTGTAACATACATTTGATAAAACTTAAGACAACAATATTTTGTTTAGGAACACATAAATATACCAGAAAAAAATCCTGAAAGTATAAACCCTAAACTCCATTTAGTGGTATAGTGTTTCAGCTGGAGCAGGGGTAGAAGGATGAAGAGCAGGGTGTGAGCAGCATTGGTAATGCTGTCCTCCTCAAGTGGCCTTGAGGGCCTTGGTATTTGCTACATTAAGAGGAAGTATATTGTTTGTACTTAATGTATTATTTTTTAAAGATAAATTTAAAGCTTGGAAAAAAATAAAACTTGGGTAATATAAAAGTAGGGAAGTAAAAGGAAGAAGAGAAAGAAGAATGAAATAAATCCACCTAAAACAATAACAAAGAAGAAATTTTATAAGCTTGCTTTTTCTCTAAGCAGGAATATTGGCATATGTAGAACTCAGAGGTCAAGTGTTATTCATAGACATATGTGTTTATTGGGTCTTCCATTTCTCAGTCAAATATTAAAAAATTATGCCGGAAAAAAAAAAAGAAAATGAGATGCACAAAGTTCAAGTCCCACTTCCTAAATAAATAATAGTCTAGCATAGTGGTATAGGCCTGTAATCCCAGCACTTGGGAGACTGAGGCAGGAAGACCACTGTGAGTACGAGGCCAGCCTGGGCTAGCTAGTGAGTTGAAAGCCAGCTTGAACTACACATTGAGATTTTTGTTAAACTTTCTTTCTTCCTTCCTTCCTTCCTTCCTTCCTTCCTTCCTTCCTTCCTTCTTTCCTTCTTTCCTTCTTTCTTGCTCAGCCTGCCTGGGGGTGGGGCTGCCACAGCATGTGCTGTCAGGGATCAAACCACAGTCCCTGCAGTTGCCTAAGCCAGCGCTCTACACTGCTGCACTATCTTATTCGCCCCCTACACACTGAGATTCTGACTCCCAAAAACAAAAAATAACAATATCAAAGTGCCAGGTACGGTGGGACACAACTCCAATCCCAGTACCCTGGAAGGCTGAGGCAGGAGGGTTGTACAAGCCTAGCCTGGAAAATATAGTAACTTAGCAAGACCCCATCTCAAAATAAAAATATATGAAAATGGCTCGCTAAGTAGCTCACCGTGAAGACCCTGCATTTAATCCCCACTATGAAACATACACAGAGCCAATGAGGTGGTGCACACCATAATCCTAGCTACCTAGGACGCTGAGCTAGGAGAATCACAAGTTCAAGGCCACCCTGAGCAATTTAGCAAGCACCTGAGTCAAATATAAAAGGCAAGGGACACAGCCCAGGTGTAGAGCACTTGCCTGGCACGGGGCCCTGGGTTCCATGCCAAGCACTGCAAGAAGAAAAGTGAAAGGAAACAGCAGCCTCCACCAGAAGCCCAGCCACGCTGGGCTCACGGTGCTCACAGCGGCCCTGTGAGCGGGCCACCCTGCAGAGCAGAGGCTGGGACTCTGAGACAGGGAGATGACGACGCCAGGGCATGTGCGCAGGCTCCAATGGAAGGGGAAGAGCAGGCACGCCTGGGACACACAGCGAGTCGGCGGGAGGGTGGGCAGTGGGGTACCAGGGCTTCTACCCTTCAACTACTCCAAAGCCCCAGACCCATGGGAATGGAAGCATTTGCTGAGCTGCTCAGCGGGGACATGGCCCTGCAGAGCTACTATACCACGGGGCGCACAACACAGCCTGATGCCCGCCTGAGGGCTGCAGGCCCCTTCAAGGCCTGGCAGTGTCAGGTACACAACCCACTCTGCCTGGATGGCAGGCTCACAGGAAGGGGCACAGCAGGTGGAGGTGCACCTTCCATGACTGTCCCCCCAGAGACTCGGTGCCAGGTAGCACAGCATGGAGAGCCGGGGTGGCAACAGGCGGGCAGCCTCGGCCAGGGGGCCAGGCGTGGGGCTGCTTCCTGGCGAGGAGGCTCACCGTGAGGACCTCTGGACCTCACAGCAAGCACTGCCCGTGGAGCCCATCACACCACTGCCACCCAGGCCTGCGGTCCTCCCGGCCCATGCTGTGCTTCACCAGCACTTTCTCTTCTGGGTCCACAGGGAGGGGACAAGCGTTCCCCTCACAGCAACCAAGCACTCCTCAGCACAAGGTAGCTGTCTGGGCCCCATGGCCACCTAACAGACACTGTGGCCCTGTCAGAAGCTGGTTCGACAACTTGTGCTTGGACAGTGGGCAAAACTCTGGGTCTTGCCTCCGGGGCTGGGCTGCAGGTATGGAGACTGGTCTGGTTCCTGCTGGAAATGCACCAAGTCATTGGCGTCACCTCACCACTGACCTTTCCAGCCCAAACACCAAGGCCCCACTATGCACCGAAGACCATGTTTGCAAGGTGACCAGACTGGTTATGCTTCCTACTTGGCAGCCAAGAAGGGTCACTCGCTGGTAGATGGGGACAGCTAAGCCCCTGGGGCAGGAAGGCTGGTGGGCTTGTTGCATCCCCCAGCCAGGGACGGGCAATGGAACTGTGCACAGGGCCAGTCCTACCCGCCCTCCAGTTGAGTGTCTGGGACACGTGTCTCTGCTACAGCTCCACCCTCCGCAGGTGTGAGCTCTGGGAGGCTGGCATGAGCCTGGCAGCATGGAGAGAGGCCCAATGCACAGGGCCAGCAGGGAGCAGGCCACAGGGTGTGGGCAGCACTGCAACCTTAGACCCGGCTGCCAAGTGGAGCTTTCTGTGGTCCCAGTGTGCTCTCAAAAATCCTGACACATCAAGGTCTAGCCTCGCTGAAGTTTAGCACATGCACTTCACAAAACCCACAGCTCCATTCCAGCTACAGAGCTTTCTTCTGACAGAGCCTGTCAGGAACAGGAACATGGACAGAGCATGCGGGCAGGGCCCAGGACTGTCCCTCACCACTCCTGACCACTGCAGCCAAGCTGCGCCCATCTCCCTGGGCAACCATAGCCCTCACCCTGCACACAAGGCAGTGAGGGGAGCTGAAGAGGCTAAGCAGCTCTCTCATGAATGAACTGCTGGAGTTCAAAAGGAAACTACAACGGACACAGTTTCATCAGAGCTGCTAGGTTAAAATGCATCTGAACTTGCCCCTGGAAAGCTGCTCTGAACAGCCAGCAGCTCCCAGCAGCTGAGGAGGATGCACCCAACAAGGCTGGCGGCCTGGCTGAAGCACAAGTACGCCAAATGATCCGCAGCGCCTGCCTGAGAGGTTTCCTTAGAAAAGGTCCTTGCCCCCAGGCACAGTGGTACATGCCTACTATCCCACCACTCCCAAGGCTGAGGCAGGAGGACCTCGAGTTTAAGGCCAGCCTGGACGACGCACCAAGATCTTGTCTCAAGTAAAAGAGAAAACAAAAAGGACCTTTTCTCCTACAAATGGGGTGAGAGTAAGAAATCCTCTTCGATAAGATATGATAAATCCTTAATGAAAACAAACTGACCTTGGCCAACAATCACCATTTCTACTTCAAATCCCAGTCTGAGGGCCAGGGTGGGGGACACAGGAAATGACTGGCCACCATCGCGCGGCAGAATCATCCCACGCTGGGCCCACACCTCATGTCCTGGTCTTAGTACTCAGAATCCTCTAGCAGAAGCGGTTCACAGTTGCCTTGGTAACCCAAGGATTTAAGACTCTGAGGAAAGTACACAGGCAAAATCACTTGTTGGACTCTGAAAACACCTTCTGCTTCCAACTGCATTCGCGACATCCAGCCCATGGGCTCCAGAAGCAGCCTTCTGCCTAGCAGGCAGCTTCCTCACAAGACACAGAGGCCCTAGGCTGTCACTGTATCCAGGGACGGTGGGAGGCCCCTAAGGACCTGTGTACCCCAGGATGGCCCAGAGCCCCTGTCACCGAGTGGGGACTGCTGCTTCTTAGGTTGTGAACAGAGCTGGTGAAAGACTAAATAAAGTCAGGAGTGGACAGGATGTGACGGTCCCTGTCCCCTGCCCTGGGCGCCTCTCCACAGGGACAGCTAGCTAGCAGGAGAACAGTCCACGTTTGCATTTGCCCAGAAACAACTGCCTTCGGCTTCAGTTCAGCCCTGTCCCACAGACTGAGACCTGCTCGTTGACGGCAGGAACTACCGGTAATGGTCACAACAGCGGGTGGTGCTGCTGGAGCGGGTGAGCAACATCGCAGGGTCCACAGCACAGGACACAACCCTGCTGAGGACCTGAGTTAAGACCACTTGCACTGAACATGCCTGAGCCCGGGTCTGGGCTCAGGGCAGACGCTCCCGCAGACAGCAAAGGGAGGAGGCTGAAGAGCAAGCAGAGCGGCACCGAACGCACTCTCCTGAGTGGGAGGAGAGGCACTGTCTGCCGGGTGCAGAGCTTCAGGGAAGACAGCCAAGGCTTCTTAAGGGATACAGTGTTTCTCTTTGGGAGATCCACAAGTTCCAACCAACAGGGATTGATTTAGGGCTTAGGAGACAGCTCAGCAGCCTAAGTGCCTCCCTGGCAAGCACAAGGTCCAAAGTTTGATCCCTGGTACTGAAATTAAAGAGTGGTTTACTTTCAGCCTCAGTGAGCTGCATGAATCATACACTTAGGAGATGCTTACAACAGAGGCGGGCCTAGTGGCTCATGATTTTACTTGGGAGGTTGAGGCAAGAAAACTGAAAGTTCAAGGCCAGATCCTATCTCAAAATAAAAGGACTTGGGCTGTATCTCAATGGTAGAGTGCCCCTGGGCTCAAATCGCAAAAACTGAAAAAAAAAAAAAAAACAAAAAAAGTTTACGTTAGCCCAATTGCTGTTCTGCAGTTTGCCGCATGTAGCAAGTCTGGCCTGGTTCTCTGGCCTGGGGCCCTCAGGACCCTTCCCACCTCATCCCCAGCTGGAAGTCTTGCTGCTGCCTCTGCTACAGACTCCCCACAGCACCTCATAGCTCTATCCATCCTCCTGTAATCAGAAGAGCCCCTTCCCAGGCAGCCCTGGGTCTAGGGGTGCTAGAGCTGCACTGAAGAGCTTCGAGGCGCTAACCACCCCCCTTCCCCTGGGCCTGGAGATACATTACTGCCTCCCTGCACTCGCAGTGATTCCTGTGAGAGGCAGTGACCCAGGGAAGCCAGAGTGGGCCTGGAAAGGCTGCACTCCCCCACAGCCGCAGGGCCACCATGGTGCCCTGGGGCTGGCACTTGATCTTCACGAATGAAGGGCTTACTTGAGTCTCGGCTGCTGAATGGCCATCCTGGCGTGGGAAGGAATGAGGGCACTGGAGAGCCAGCGCGGCTGTCATCCTCCACCTGCTGTGTGATGTGCCGGACAGTCTCTTTGTTCTTCCGGTTCTTCCTCCGGCCCGTGGGCTGCCAGCTGTCCCCAGAACCCTGCTCTGAGAAAGAGCTCTGTATTGCACCATCCTTGGCAGAGGGCAGCTCACTCCCTCCGCAGTGAGAGGGCGAGATCTGCTCCTCCTTGATGCGCAGAGGCCCATACCCCACCTCCCCAGGCCACAGGGCCTGCGAGGCAATGTCCTCAGGGCCCTCGGCCTTGGGCTCTGGGTCCTCCTTCCCATAGCTGCTCCCACCCTCGTGGCAGCTGGCAATGGCCGAGTCTCCAGAGGAGTTGGCCGGGCTCGTCCGCCTAGCCAACCACGGGGAGATGCTCCTCCCCGCCATCACGGCCGAGATCAGCGCTTCCGTGCTGCTGCTGGATGGGGCACCCATCTCAAACTCTGAGAGCTCATCTGAGGTGTCCGACTTGATGCTGATGTCCAGTGCAGCCTTGATGAAGTCGTGGCAGGCCTGTACGATATCTGTCATCTGCAGGAAGCTTGCAGCAGACATCACCTCAATGACATTTCTGCTCGTGAGGGCCAGATGGGCAGAGTACATGAAGTCGATGATGGCCTTGAAGCCCTGGGCCGTGACGATGTCCAGGTGGGTGACTGTGGCCTGGTCAGACGTCTTCTGCACCTGGCAGTAGAGCGTCTTGAAGTAGCGGCTGCTCCCAAGCAGGACGTTCTTGTGCGCCTTGAAGACCTTGCCCTCCACCACGACACAGACGTCGCACAGGACCCCGTGCTGCCTCTGTTCGTCGAGCTCGCGGAGCAGGTGCCGATAGTGGGATGCGATTTCCATATCTTCCCTTCGGTTGTTCATCTGGGAGTCTTGGTGCTGCCTCCGCTACAGACTCTGTGGGGAAGGAAGAAAGAGTTTACATGTGCCACACAGCCAGGAGCTGTGCAGGCGGCCAGCAGGGTGGCCGCAGAGCAGGTGGGGCGGGCAGCCGTGTCCTCTGGCACGCAGGGTGGTGCAGGGCAGGGGCCACGAGCACGGCGCCAGCCACACAAGCCGGAGCACAGGGGGTAAGGAAGCACGGTGCCCTCCGCGGCATGGGGCCACCACGAGCAGTGGGCGGACACCAGCCCTGTCCCCGCGCCCCCAAGCTTCCAGGTAAAGGATGTGGAGCTCTGAGCCAAATCACATGTGCAGCAACTAACAGATTCTGGAAATAATAAAATCACTGATCAGCAGACTGAAGTAACTTCCTCACCCAATCTGAAAGTCCAGGTTAAATAATCGAAGTGTGGCCTTCATCCCTCAAGCTTGAAGAAATATCCTTTTTTAAAAAAAGTTTTCAATCATTTATTTATGGGGCTGGCCAAATAGCTCAGCAGATTATAAAGTGCCTGCAAGCAGACCCAGGGGTCGGAGGTACACTGAGATGGCAGTTGAGACTGGGCATGCACCTACAATCCCAGCTCTTGGGAGGCTGTGAACAGGTGGGTCACTATGAGTCTGACCCAGTAGTGTGACCTTGAACACCCTAAAATTTTTAAAAATTATTTATTTATTTATTTGATACAAGGTCTTGCTACACAGCTCATAGTCGTAGTGACGCACCTGTCACAGCCTCCCCAGCCCTGGAATTACAGGCATGCACCACCACACCTGGTTTCAGTAGCCAGGTTGGCACAGGGAAGCATGGCATGTGGTACTGGTGATTGAAGCTGGTCCTTGCACCTGCTAAGCAGGAGCTTAGACTGCCAAGCTATCTCCCTGGCCCAAAATATTCCTAAAAATATATAAATAAATAACACACATTGGGGCTGGGGAGATAGCTCCGAGGCACAAGTGCCTGCTGGGCAAGTGCAAGGTCGTGAGTTCGAACCCTGGTCCCACAAAAAAAAAAAAAAAAAAAAAAAATAACACACACACACACACACACACACACACAACACAGAGTAATAAGAATTGAAATTGGATAGTCACAGCGTCTCTGCTCTAGTTCCAGACCTTTGAGCTCTGGTCAGGCTCCCAGGCCAGGGCACACAGGAGCACAGAGTCCCCTGGTTACTCCCTCGCCACGGATAGTCCTACTCAGGAACCCAGCTGCCCTAACAAGCATGGTGGCGCGGCAGCATGCAGGAGAAATTCAAACTCTGCAGTTCGGAGGTCAAAGGCCAAGACCGAGGCATTGTTCCAGCCTTCCCCCAGCCTCAGCGATAGCCAACAGCCTCTGGGACACCATGGCTTGCAGAAACCTCACTTGGTCTCTGCCTCTGTCCTCGCTCAGTGTCCCCCCTGAGGACTGGTGTCCACAGGTCCTGTTCCACAAGGATACCAGTCCCTCCAGGGTCCCAGATCCACCTGACAGCCTCTTCTTCACCACATCTGCAACAACTTTATGTCTCGACGCGGCCACATACATTGAGGTCCAGGGGCTCAAACTTCAATGCTTGAGTTCCTGGGAGACACATCTAAACCCGAAGTCCACCTGAGAAGGGCACAGCCATTAGAGTGTGCTCTTTCTCCCTTAAACATTCTATCTTCCTGACTGACCTCGGTCACCTGGTAGCCCTCAGCTGAAATGTCACTGTGCTTACCAAAAGGACAGGAAGCTGGCTGAACACAGGCAGAGCCTGAGTCCTTCCAGGGCTATACGACCTGCCCCACACAGCCCTCTGGGCCAGACAGGGTGTAAGTTTTAGTTCCCCTCCTCTCGACTTACTGAAAGTGCTACAACACAGTCCCTTCCCTTGGTTCCCCACGACATGACCCGTAAGAATGCAATGGCTGTCTGCTACTTTATAAAGTGGGGAAAACGAGGCAGCAAAGAGGCTTTTCTTCCTCTCCTCAGAGGCAAGTGTTCCTGGCTACCATCCCCCTTCGTTGGTCTTCCCTGTAACCCCCGGGGACACCAGACTACCTTGCCCAGGCCTCCTCTTCCTCACCCTCCTCCAGCAGAGCCATAACATACCAGGCCAGCACCTGGAGATACCTGCCAGATAATGCCATCGAGCCAGCACGTCCTACAGCCAGCACTGTCTAGACCCGTGACTACAAGCCTCCTGGGGCTTCGGTGATGCATGCATCTGCTGTGGCACAGTCTAGGCCCCGCCCCCGCCCCCGCCCCCGCACGGCCTTGCAGGCTGTCCCCTCTGCGCACTCCTCGCAGCGCTGAGTGCTGGGCCCTCCCGCCAAGGAGAAAGGCTTAGGGAAGCCCCCCCACCACCACTACTAGCTGTGGTCTGAGGCAGCCAGCCGCTGGCTGGTCAGGCCCTACAGCACTTGGACCAGGGCAGCCTGCAGCACAAGTCCTCTGTGGGGCAGGGAGAGGGCACCTGCCCTGGGGAGAAGCTCCTTCAAGGGCCACACACTCAAGGACACACACACTGGCTCACAGGAGACACACGCCCACTCACAAGACATGCACGCCAGGACACACCAGCTCACAGCCAGACACTCTCACAAGACACACAGGACACATACGCCCACTCATGGGACACACACACTCACTCATGGGGACATGTCAGCTCACGGGACACACACGGGACACATGCTGGCTCAAAGGGCTGATGCTCACAGGACATGGGCCTGCTCACAGGGACATGTCTTTAGAGTGGCACAGCTGTATGGAATCATGGCGTATGTCAAGGGCTCTGTGCAGTTCAGCCTGGGACGCAGCTGTGCAATCAGGGTGATGCCAGGCCTGCACCATGAGGGGGCGGGGCACGTACGGCACACGGCAGTCAGACTGCACAAAGGCTGCGCAAGTGTCCAGAAAAAGTTATACCTGCTGCCTTTTTTTTTTTTTTTTTTTTTTGAGACAGGGTCTCACCAGGAAGTTTAGCCTGGCCTTGAACTCACTATGTAGCCCATGCTAGAGACCCTCTTGCCTCAGTCTCCTGAGTACTGAGACTACAGGCGAGCATCACTGTGCCTGACAACCTGCTGCTACTTCCGGCGTGGCATGTTCTGCTCTGCAGACTCTCCAGGACCCACTGCTTTTGTAGCTCCCTCATCTCAAGAGACCTCAGTTACAAACTGAAAACCACCTTGGCTACCAAAACAACTGGAACCCATACTCCAGGACCAAACCCCTGAAGTCAAGCCACCCGACTAATGCTGGAGAACACAAGGACAGGTCACAAGGCTCGGCGGCCCAGGTAATGAGGGTGGCAGCTGGGGGCTGTCCCGTCTGGGCCAGCAGCTCCTGACACTGAAGTCCTTCGTGGCCGGGCAGGTGCTGTCTATGAGACTCTTGGCACTGCTACACTGCAGGCTCCCCTGAAGCACGGCAGAGGCCCAGTGCGCTCAGCACCCCATGAGCACTCCCACAGCCTTGCGGCCCCTGCTAACCAAGGTCACACCAAGTGGCCTGCTCTGCTCGGCCCCGAGTCCTAGCACCCCACCTTTCACAGGAGGCCTCAAGCCATCCCCAGCTGCCAGGATCTGCTTCCAACAGGTGATATGGAAAGGCGGGGGGGGGGGGGGGGGCACGCTCCTGAAGCCAGCCGCACCAAGCCCTGCCTTCCAGGTGCAGGGTGGCCTGGCAGTGACTGTGCAGTTCAAGTCTTCCACCCACACCAAAACGTAAAATGAAATCAACCAGAAGGCTGTTTTTTTTAAAAATACAGGCAAAAAAGCCATGTGTGGTGGTACAGGTCTGGAATCTACATACTTGGGAGGCTGAGGCAGGAGGATCATTGTGGGTTCGAGATCAGCCTCTAGGCTGCAAGGCAGGCTCAAGGCCAGCCTGAAATACACAGCTGGACTGTTTCAAAAAGGCAAACAAAAAAAAAGGACAAGTAAACTAAAGGATAAATTTGACGCACATGCAGAAAAATGGATGCACCGTGACCTCAAGTGAAATAAATCAGACACAAAAGTTTAAATGTCACAGGGTTAAACAGCAAAATAAAAGATGGACAACAGGCCATAGGGAGAACTCCAAGTGGAAAGGAGATCAAGAGTTGGAGGGAGGAGGTCCCACTGCCACTGCCGCTGCTGCCACCACCATGGCACACAGGCGTTGTCCAGGTCTTCTGCTCTCACCCCTTCATCTCTCTGCCAACATGCCGATGTTCGTCCTGAACACCAACGCGCCCCACACCTCTGTGCCAGTCAGGTTTCTGTCCGAGCTCACCCAGCAGCTGGTGCAGGCCACTGGCAAGCCGGCCCCGTACATCATAGTGCGCGTGGTTCTGGACCAGCTCATGACCTTCGCGGGCTCCTCCGAGCCCTGTGCGCTCTGTGGCCTGCACAGCATTGGCAAGATAGGCAGCGCGCAGAATCGCTCCTACAGCAAGCTGCTGCGTGGCCTGCTGGCTGAGCGCCTGTGCATCAGTCTGGACAGGATCTACATCAACTATTACGATGTGAACGTGGCCAGTGTGGGCTGGCACAGCTCCACCTTTGCTTGGGAAACCCGTCTGCCTGAGTATACCTGCACCACCCCATCCAGGGTCCCACAGTATTTTGAACCTTCTTTCCCCAAGAGACTCCTCTTCCCTGCCCCAATCAGGACAAATAAATGGTTTGGAGACCAAATAATAATAATAATAATAAGGGTCAGTGAAATAACTCAGCAAGCACAGGGGCCAGGGTTGGGTTCGATCCCTGGCACCACACACTGTGCTGACCCTGCCCCCAGGCATGCTGAGCCAGCGAGAGGATGTGCACTCCTTTATCCCAGTGCTGGGAGGCTGAAAACAGGAGAATCACTAGGCGTCTGAGCTACACAGTGAGATCCTGAACAAAATACTCCCCTGCAAAAATAAATAAATAAATAAATATTTCTTTACAATTTTTAAATTACAGACAGAAGCTGTATTACTTAAAATATGCACCTATTCATTTCAACTCTTTCACAAGCTGCTTCGTATTTCTCAGGTAAATGCTGAGCAAGTCAGTGTATTTTCCCCCCACTACCGCCACATCTCTCCCTCCTCCTCTAGTGCTGAGGATCAAACTCAGAGTCTTTGCACTAAGCTATACCTCAGTCCTTTTGTATTTTGAGGCAGCATCAAATCAAGTGAACAAGTTACCCAAACTGGGTTCAAGCTTCTGACTCTCTTGCCTCAGCCTCCCCAAGCGCTGGGATTGGAGGCATGTACCGCCACACCTAGTGGCGTATCCTGAAATGCAAAAGAACTCCCAGGCATGGTGGTGCACCCCTCTCATCCCAGTACTCAGGAAGCCGAGGCAGGAGGATCACCTAGGGTTTGAGGCCAGCCTGGGCTACACAATGAGAACCTGCTGCGGGGGGTGGGGGTGGGATGGACACCGTGAAATCTAAAGGCCCAGTAAGCACAGACTTCACTTGCTGTACTGTTAACTCAAAACATCAATATGGGAAGGAGGGTGAAAGCCTGGAACGAGCACTGCTAGAGACACCACGGATTCTAATGAAAATGTAAAATCATGGCTATAGTTTAGGCCTCCTGCCTGTCACCCAACAAACACCAATTCCAAGACTTGGGCACAGGGCCCGCAGCCTGCAGCACCCCCTGCTGGCAGGGCTGAAGAGAGTCCCTGTTTTCACTGCTAGTGGCTCTGAAGTCCTGGGTGTCCCTTGTCCCTCTCAAATATAAGTTCAAACTATTTCACCACATACATCCTTCGCCTCCCTTTCTAACCTCTGCACTTCAGTGAAGGTTAAAGACTATTTAGACATTGCTTGAAATGTAGCAGGGCTGGCCAGGTAGCTCAGCAGATTAAAGCACCTGCTTAGGCAGAGCACAGCAGCCGCCGGAGTTCAATACCCTGAGTGCCATGCCGGCCCCGCCCGCAGGGCACACTGAGATGACCAATGAGATGGTGTGGTGGTGTGCACTTGTAATCCCAGAGCCTGGGAGGCTGAAAACAGAAGGATCACCAGAGTTCGAGCAGCGCAATACTACCGCAAAAAAGGCTAGCTAACCACCCTGCCAGCTTGGTTGCCTACCCAGGAGAAGCAAACATATCTGACCAAAAATCCCCGAGAAGGATGATATACAAAGATCCACCAGTTTCATTCCAAACGTGCACCAGGAGGTGAAGTGACCCCAACACTAAGGTACCACTCGGCAAGGACAGGGGTCCAGGCCTCGAGGCGAGCCCAGTCCTCTGCACTCTGACCACCTTCCTGCACCATCCCCTGCCCCCCACTGCCACATAAATATGCCACATCAGGCCACACACACTGGAAGAGAGACCTGTCCACAGGGACAGGGGTCAGCACCTAGCTGCCCAAGGTTGGCTGGGCGGAGGGAGGGATGAAGGGACAGCTGGGACCAGAGTAAGGGCCTGGGTGACAGCGTTGTAGGCAGCTAAATTAGATAGAGCTATTATGGACAGTCAGGCAGGGCCAAACCCTCAAGGAGACAATACAGAAAACAAGGTGGCTTCGTGACTCTGAAGAGCCACACTCCAGCTGCGGGCCGGACCTCAAGACAAAGAGTGAGCAAATGCAGCTACGTACTTCCCTAGGGATTAATATTCTTTTTTTTTTTTTTTTTTTTTTTTTGTCTTTTTGAGACAGGGTCTCGCTATGCAGTTCAGGCTGGTCTTGAGCTCACTTTTGTAGCTCAGGCTGGTCTCGAACTCGCACCGATCCTCCTGCCTCAGCCTCCCAAGTGCTGGGATTATAGGCGTGCGCCACCACGCCCAGCAGGGATTAATATTCTAAACAAGGAGCAATCACCTTGAAAGAGCCCCGCAACAGGAGGAGACCTGCTTCCATGTTCATATCTGCTTGGTCTGAGACTCGCCTCCCCATTGGATTCCCACTTAATCCATTTTACCTGAGCAGGGCTAACCTTACCGGCTGACGATAGTTTTGTTCCACCTCATGCCCACCTAAACAAGTTCCTAAGTTCCCCACCGTAA
The DNA here is from genome assembly GCA_004027025.1 of Myocastor coypus. Classification (NCBI taxonomy): domain Eukaryota; kingdom Metazoa; phylum Chordata; class Mammalia; order Rodentia; family Myocastoridae; genus Myocastor; species Myocastor coypus. The sequence goes on from PVJA010035167.1 coordinate 14,786, forward strand.
ACCCTCCTCACCCCATAAATTTACTCTATGAACCCCTGGAAGAGACAGCCAGAGGTGGAGTTTGAGGAGCTGACTGGGGTCTTCCCTGAGGCATCAGAAAAGGTGAAAGGAGACTGTACCCTGGGCTGAGCTGGGGAAGCGGGGAGGTGGTCTTGAGGAAGGTAAGTTGTTGCTTCAGGGGCTTCAGCCATATTAGATGACCATAATAGCTCGGCAATTCATACTAGGGCCAGAACCTGACATCATGTACACGTGCCAACTCCCCACAAGGAAGGCCATTGCTTTCTACTACAAATATGCACTAATTTAAAAAAAAGTTTATTGGGGCTGGGGAGATAGCTCCGAGGCACAAGTGCCTGCTGGGCAAGTGCAAGGTCGTGAGTTCGAACCCTGGTCCCACAAAAAAAAAAAAAAAAAAAAGTTTATATAGTTAAACTAAGCCAGGCCTGGTGGGCACTCTCAGGCCAAAGGAAGACAGACAGTGGCCATGAGTTGAAGTCCAGACTGGACTATATAGTGAGGAGTTCCGGTCTCAACAAACAAACAAACAAAAAATGAACGAGCTGTAAACACCCACTGCAAACACCAGAGCATGCAGGTCGCCCTTCCAAGACAGGAGGCATGTTTTCTGCAGGGAGCACACACCCACAGGGTGCCTGCTGAAGAACTCTGGGTTTCGTACTTCAGCCAGGGAGATCTAAAGCCCAAACGGGGACTGGGGGCCCCACCCCGCCCCCAGGTCTGCTGCTGGGCCTCTTCCCCTCGGTTGCCAGCCCCCTTTCTCAGTTCCTTTGCCTCCATCCCAGCCTTCTCACACTAGGCCGCCTCACTGCATCCTCTGCCTCCCAAACCTGCCCCTGTCACATCCTTTGGCATGCCCCGCCCAGACCACGGGGCTCTTCTTCCGCTTTCTGACTTGTCGGGCCTCGACCTTAATTCGCCCTGCCCCGTCTCAGCCCTGTGCTCAGGTTCACCTAAGACAGAAGCCCAGAACCATGTGGGGGTGGCATCAAGCCTGAAGATGCCACCCCCACACCACCACACCACGCCCCCACATCCCCACCCCCAACCCCCTCACCCCTCCACCCTGCTACAGACTCTAGCAGAGGCCAGCACAGGGCAGGGAGGACAGGGAGGGCCCAGGAGGCCCGCAGGGGCTGTGGAGGATGCAGGCAAGCTCCCTCGGCCCCATGTGTACAGGGGCCCAGAAAGCCCCCAGGAGCTCACGAACCAGCCCCACAGGCGCAGCACTGAACACCCCTTCTACATGACCATGGCCTGGGACTCCCCATAGCCCAAGAAGATGACACCGTGCAGCTCCCTGCAGGCCAGGCTGAGCCCCTACTGGCCTGGGTCTTCAAGGACAGGAGCAGAAGCTGCCCAGCATGGGGCCACAGCAACTCTAGCCATGACCTTGAAAGTAAACACCACACAGGGCTAGGCCACTGGAACCCCAGCGGCTGCCTCGGCGTGTCTTGAGGTGGTTTGGGAATAGGCAGCAACCATGAGCATGGTTCTCCACTGCACAGCAAGACAGGTGGCAGGGCTTGGCAGCAGTCAGGCTGGGGACATGGGGGAACAAGGCAAAGAGCAAACACGCAGAACAAGGTGACCGACACAGGGCTGCCGAGCTGAGCAGGGTCTGGAGGAGGCCACCACCTGAGGGAGGCCTTGCCACACAACAACCACGGGCGGGGCTGCCCTTGTCCTGACTCAGGCCCTGGGAACAGGCTCAGGTACAGAGGGCCAACCCAGAAATCCCCAGGGGACAGTCACTGGGCGAGACAGCCATGAGAATAACCCCAAGCCTCTATGTACTCCTTACCCAGACACACATTTTTAACACCGCCCCTTGTCTACTTGCTGTAGTGTGCTAAAATTGCTAGTCTACACTCAGAAGTTGGAGACAAGAGAAGCCACCATAGGCTGAGACCACTCTGGCACAGGGGTGGCAACTCTGGACCTCCTCATAGGACGGGGCCTGCCCCAGGTCCCTTGGCAGCTGACACCCCATTTCCAAGAGTCCCCATAAAAGCAAAGACAATGTACCAGATTCTGAGGAAAGACTTCTCAGAAAGTCTGAACGTATGAAGCTAACAAGAAATAACATTAAGGGGCTGTGGAGATAGTTCCATGGCACAAGTGCCTGCCTAGCAAGTGCAAGGTCATGAGTTGAAACCTCAGTCCTGCAAAAAAAAAAAAAAAAAAAAAAAAGGAAAAAAGGAAGAAATAACATTAAGCTTGGTGCAGCTGAGCATACCTGTAATCCCAGCTACTCTGAAGGCTGAGGCAGGAGGATAAGCTCAAGGTCAGCCTGGCCAATTTAGCGAAGTCCTGTCTCAAATAAATAAATAAATAAATAAAAATGTTTAAAGGGCAAAGGGGGAGCTGGGGAGATAGCTCAGGAGAAGAAGCGCTTGCCTGGCAAGGGCCTGAGTTCAATCCCCAGATCCGCAATAAAGAAATAAATAAATAAATAAATAAATAAATAAATAAATAAATGGCAAGGGGTAGAGCTTAGTGGAAGAATGCTCACCTAGCATTCAAGGCCCTGGCTACACATTTCAATCAATCCACCAATCGAAAAGCTACCAAAGGAGACTGGGCATGGTGGCATACACCTATAATACCAGAGTTTGGGAGACTAAAAACAGAAGGGTCACTACCAGTCCAATCTACGTAGTAAGACCCTATAGTCCAGTGGTTCTCAACCTGTGGGTAGCGACCCCGGCGGGGGGTCGAATGACCAAAAAATAGGGGTCGCCTAAAGCCATTCTGAATCATAACTGTAGCAAAATTACAGTTCTGAAGTAGCCTCCAAAATTATTTTTTAGGGGCCCGGCAGGATGGCTCAGTGGTCTAAAGTACCTGCTTAGGAAAGCTTGGGCGACTGCAGGAACCACAGTTCAATCCCTGGCACCACATGCTGTGCCAGCCCTGATCTCAGGGCAGGCTGAGCGGGCCATAAAAATAAATAAACAAACAAACAAAAGTTCTGAAACAAGAAAAAAATAAAATAATTCTTTTTTTAAAAATTATTTTTTGGTTTGGGGTCACCGCAACACGACGAACTGTATTGGGGGGTCACTGCATTAGAAAGGTTGAGAACCACTGCTATAGTCCCTTTAGACCCTGTACCAAAAGCATTAAAAAGAAGAGACAGACAGACAGACAGACGCCTGCTGGGCAGCAAGGCCGCAGCTCCTCACTCTGTGCTAGAACAGAGTCTGCCGCAGGAACAAGACCCAGCGGCGCGCACCCATCCCTGGCTGCTGCCCACCTCAGGAGCAGCCCAGAGCCCATCTGTTCCAAGCACTGCTTGGAGTACCTGCAAAAAACAAGAAAACTCCAAGAGTCCATCAATTAGAAAATGACAAAACAAACGTGAACAACAAAAACGACCCCAGCTGAGGAGCCCTACAAATGCCATTTGCACAGGACATGGCGGTAAGGGCGCATGTTCGCAATCTAAGCACTCTGGGAGGCTGAGGCAGGAGGACCACCAAGTTAGAGCCCAGTCTGAGCAACTGAGAGAGATCTGCTCCCAAATTTAGAAACTTTTTTTAAAAAAAGAACAGGGGATGTAACAGTGCAAAACCCTGGGCTCAATTCCCAGTATCGAAATATTTTTTAAAGGAATGGATGGATGCTCAGCAGTTTATAAGAAATGAATGAAAAGCAAAGAGAAAAAAAGGCGGGCTACCAAACACCCAGGATGCCTGCTCCTGCCCGTGAGGCCCAGTCACAGGAGCTGTGCAGGCAGGCGGGGCTGCGCACGGCAGGCCCAGCAGCACCCATGGCAGCCACACTGCTCTCGGGCCTCTGCACGGACTTCCCAGACACCGAGGCCGCTGCCGCCACACCCTCAACACACACAACTCTGCAGGCAAGAAGGGGGCCATCAGCCTGCTGGGGACCCCTTGGGCCTTGAAAGTACCCTGGAAGAAAGAAGGCTTACTGTCTTGACACCTCTCGGAGCACTGCCCAGCCCAGAGCTGACTCTGGAGCAGGAAAGAAATCCCTGAGCAGGGCCCAAGGCAGCTCTGGCAGGACACAATCGGCATATGCGTCTGGTGAAGTATTTCCGGAGCCCCCATGCCCAAGGCCACAGGAGGCGCAGGAGCCAGCAGGCTGTGCAGAAAGAGGCGGACCCACAGTTCTCCTCCTCTCCTGATCTGAGCCAACTGGCTGGACAGGGATTGACGTGCCCAGAGCTGGGCTTCAGACTGCACAACTGCCATTAGTCGGGCACTTGCCAACTGCAAGCTCTACCTGCCCCAGAAGGTGACTACAGTCTGTACCTTCCCACCACACCTAGGGATCAGAGCCTAGCAACGAGCCCCGCATGTGAGCAAAGTGTTCTCCTCACAGCTCTGCTAAAGGCTAGCGCTTTCTGTAGGGGCAGCTGGTGCTACACAGTGCAGCTCACACGCCTCTCAGCATACCTAGCTCACCAGCGTAGATTTCCTGTAGGGACAGGCACTCTCTTTCCGGAGTGTTTAATATAGAGAATGAAGATTTATCTGGGGGAAAAGTAAGACTGTGTGTGGTAGATCATGCTCGCAATCCCAGTACTCTGGGAGGCTGAGGCAAGAAAACCACAAGTTCAAGCCCAATCCGGGCAACTCAGTGAGGTCTTGTCTCAAAATTTCAAAAGATAGACTGTGATGTAGCCCAGTGCCACAGCCCTGGTTTAATCCCTGGTATTGAAAAATACAGGGCCGGCAAGATGGCTCAGTGGTCTAAAGTGCCTGCAGAGGAAACTTAAGGCAAGCGCTGCGACCGCTCCTCGACCCCTGGCACCACATGCTGCGCACCCCCACCCCAGGGCAGGCTGAGCCAGCCGTAACACAAACAAATAAATGAGGTTGAAGAGAAATTTAAAAAAAGAAAAATACATATATAAGGGCCTGCCAAACAGCTCAGCAGATTCAAGCGCCTGCATGCATACACACGAGAAGGGGCAGGGGCTTCAATCCCTGGGCCTGACATGCTGGCCTCATCCCCAGGATGCACTGAGATGGCAACTGAGACTGGGCGTGGTGGCACGTGCCTGCAGTCCCAGCTGTTGAGAGGCTGTAAACAGGAGAACCACTACAAGTCCGACTTAGTAATGAGACCCCTGAGTACCCTGCAGACACTTCCCTAAAATACAAAAAAAAAAAAAGAGAGAGACAAAGAAAAATACATATATAAATAAAGAAAATGTTAAAAGGGCTGGGGAGAGGGCTGGGGAGATAGCTCGGCAGTCTAAGTGTCAGCCTGGCAAGCACAAGGATCTGTGCTGGATCCCCAGTACAGCATACTGTGCTGGCCCCACGACATGTTGGCCACCAAAACCAGGCATGGTGGTGCACACCTGTAATCCCAGTGCTGGGAAGGTTGAGACAGGAGTAACACTGTAAGTCTGAGCTGTATAGTGAGACCCTACACCAAATAAATAACTTTTACAAACATAAATAAATAGCCGGGCGTGGTGGCTCACGCCTGTAATCCCAGCACTCGGGAGGCTGAGGCAGGAGGATTGGTGCGAGTTCGAGACCAGCCTGGGCTACAAAAGTGAGCTCAAGGCCAGCCTCAACTGCATAGCGAGACCCTGTCTCAAAAAGACAAAACAAACATAAATAAATAAATATGTAACAGGGACGGGGATGTTGAGTCCACCCTGGGTTCAGTCTCCTGCACTAAGAGAGAATAGCAGGGCACTAACCTGAGTAGTGGCCAAGAGACTGCCACAGTGTGAGAGGCACAGGGTGTGGGTGTATGGCTGTGTTACTACATGCAGCTAAGTACCTGAAGGTAGAATTAAATGTCTGAAATTGTTTTAAAAATCAACAAAAAAGGGGCTGGCGAGATGGCTTAGCAGTCTAAAGCGCATGCTTAGGCAAACTTAGGCAACCGCAGAGACCGAGGTTTGATCCTTGGCACCACATGCTGTGCCAGCCCCACCCCCAGAGCAGGCTGAGCTGGCCATTAAAAAAAAAAAAAAAAAAAAAATCAACAAAAAAATGAAAGAGATAAAGGAAATAACAGGAGCGTGTCAGGAATCACTATAGCTGGGGAAGGTACTGTTTTCTCCAGTTTTGTGTATGTTTTATGTTGTGTCCCCCCAAATTTTTTTCCAAATAAGTTTTTAAAGAAATTGTTATCACCAGATGTGACAGCACAAACCTGTTACACCAGCTACTTGGGAGGCTGAGGCAAGATCACATATTTGAGCCCAGCTTACACAGCTTAGCAAAACCTTGTCTGAAAAAGACAAAAAGAGGAAAGGGGCTGGAGGGTGTTGCTGTTTCTGTCTAGTTGTCCCTGTAAAGCCTCACGCAATCATGGGGCAGGGACTTCTAGAGTTTGCGACTTTGCCTCGTGATCCCTGGGATTATGTGTTTTAGTACTGATCAGATTATGGGTCTGAATACTTCTGGGATGAGGGGTGTGCCCTGAGGGGGATAGGCTAAGGCAGAGAGCCTGATGCAACTTAGAGAGAGACAGAGAGACAGACTGGAGCTGTTGCTCTGTTGTCCTGATTGGTCAGCAGCCTCTGTCACCATTTTGTTGCTGTTCTGCCACCATGAACTGGCTGCTCTCTGCCCTGTTCCACTCAGCCTTGGGCTAGCCAAATACGGACTGAAACCTGCACAAGCTTTGAGCTAAATAAACCTTTCTTTCCTTCATTTTGAGTGTTGGGTATTTGTCCCAGCAACGAGGAAAAAGTAACTAAGACAGAGGGGTAGCTCTGTGTTAGAGCACAGAAGCCACAGGTCCCTCCTGCTACCCAGGAAAGAGGAAGTGTTGAGCCCCCGGGCCTCACCTGGGGGACAGACACAAACAGAAGTATCCCACACACTCAAGCGCAGATGCTTAGCTGCCCATCCAAATACCCTGCCCTCCTGCCCTGCCTCTCACCTGCTCCTGCCAAGAGGAGCAGCGTCTCAGCCCTGGCCCAGCAGGGTGCTCAGAGGCCCCTCCCTCTGTGCACTCTCCACATTAGCTTTGAGCTGAGAACCTATTAGCTCACAAGCTGGTCACCTGCCACCCCCACTGTGAAGAACAGCAGCGTGCAGAACACGGTAGCAAGTAGGGGATGGCCAGGATGGTGAGAGCAGGTACCACAGATGCCACATGGTGAGGGTGGCACACCGGGGCATGGGGGGAATGGTGCACCCTGCTGTGCTTCCCAAAGAGCTCACAGGAGACAGGACCCTGGGCACCTGTAGCACCTGGTTGGGCGTCCATGCTGGCAGGGAAGGAGGGCATCTCAGGCTGGCACAGGAAGGTGCACATCC
>PVJA010035168.1:0-22063 GCA_004027025.1 Myocastor coypus
TTCTAAAGTAAAAAATTTCCAGGTACCTTCTTCATTCTGGTAGTTACCACTTTGCTCTGCCTTTAACCCATGAAGGATGACTCAGAAGCCTCTGCAAGGTGCTCAAAGGAAGACCAACCTGAGGGCACATGAGAACATGCACAAGTCTGTCCTCCAGTCTTGCTATAGTTGTTTAATAACTGAACACTAGGAATGGTGCTCACTGGACCCTAAATAAGATGGCCTGGAAAGACGAAGCATTCTTTCTCCTATAAGATTAAAACTGACTTACAAACAGTGGGTAATGACTGAGCCTATGACAGGTTTTTACTGCGGTTGGGCTTAAGTCAGTGGCAAAATGTTAATTATCTTCAATAAGCATTAGAAAAACAGTAACATTTTCGTGGAAATCAAAATCATTTTACATTACTATTGCTTTACAAGTTATCTTTTTCTCAAATCTGGGTGAAACTTTTCACAAGTGATTTTAAACTTTATTTATCTATAAGTTGAGAAAAAATGTACTTGGCCCTTTCAGTAATGAATTTAAGAGTTTGGGCTCATATTCAAGGCATGGTCCTAGTTCCTTGGGTGTTCTGATGTGTAAATTCATTCCCAACATGTCAAGTGCAAAATTTAAAACACTTATTGATTCTTGACTTTTACTCAGCTGTGAGCTCATTTACTTTAATAGGATTGTTAATAAAATGTCAACTCTCTTGTTCTAAGTTCTGTATCTATTTTCTGACTATACAGCCTTCTGATCTGTCATAGAAAAAATGACTCATATAATTTCTCAGGCCTTGCAAACTACTTACAGTTTAATGTCCATGTTATAGATTTTTACATTAGAAAGTTCACATGGGTTCATAATATGCAACTTTACTTATCATTGACATCAGTCTTTTTTGTGAAATTGATTTCCTAAGTTGCTTCCAGGAGGATACTAGCAGCTATGCTTTTTGATAATCATTTTCAGACTTTAAAAGTCTCTGGCAAGGGCTGGCAAGATAGCTCAGTGGACTAAAGCACCCTCTTAGGCAAGCTTAGGCAAGCACAGGGACCACATTTCTATCCTGTCACCACATGTGGCACTATCCCTTACCCCCAGTCATGTGGGGCCAGCCACAGAGTCTGGGTATAGTGGTGCATGCCTATAATTGCAGCACTGGGAAGGCTGAAATCAGGAGGATCACTATGAGTCTGAGCTCTGCATAGTGAGATCCTGCAACAACCAAATTCATTAAAAACAAAAGTGTTTAACAAGATTTAGTTTGGTATCTAAAATGAAATTCATTGACTCCTAAGTATAGGTTGATTGTTTTGTTTATTATGGCAGACTGCCCTATGGGTGGGGCTGGCTCAGCATGTGGTGCCAGGGATCAAACCATGGTCCCTGCAGTTGCCTAAGTTTGCCTAAGCAGATACTTTAGGCTGCTGAGCCATCTTTCTGGCCCCAGCATAGGTTGAATTTTTAAAAGAAAAGAAAACAGTATTAGAGAGAGAATAGTCTAGAATAAATTCAAGCCCCAGAGAATTCCTCGTTGCTGGTCAGAGTAAGGAAAGACTTTTGTTCATGACCTAGAACATCACAGGATAACTTTGCTGTTGCATTTCCTAAAATTTGAGGTGTGGAATTTAACTGGCTACTGGGTCAGGCATGTAGGCATAGCCTCTTCCAAATAAGAAAATAAGAAATGTGTTCATGAAATATATCAAGTAGCTACAGTCTACTCCTAATTCTCAAGAAATGGGCTCCAACTTGGTATCTGAATTCATGGGGGCTGTTTTTCTTTTATCAAGAATGATAATAACTTGCCAGATGATACACTGATTTACATTCAGTATTACAAAGATAGGGGAAAGTATTTCAACTCATGCGTCTCCTTTTATAGCAGAAAAAATGTGAAATATGTGCTCACTAGCTGGAAAACACGAAATTCCAGATTACAGAGCTAAGAATGCCTTGATAGACGTGGGAATTCATGATTTATGTCCAGCTGTCATAGTGACACCAGAAGAAGACAAGAGAAAAGAAATCAGCAAGTAATCAGAAAAAGTAATGAGAGATAGAATTTTTCACTGCTCTTCTGAGAGAAGAATCAATTGTGAATTTGGGGGAAATTAACCCTTACCCTTTCTTTCTTTCTTTCTTTCTTTCTTTCTTTCTTTCTTTCTTTCTTTCTTTCTTTCTTTCTTTCTTTCTTTCTTCCTTCCTTCCTTCCTTCCTTTCTTTCTTTCTTTCTTTCTTTCTTTCTTGCTTTTTTTTTTCTTAAGTTTATTTTCTTTTCTTTTTTTTTGTCTTTTTGAGACAGGGTCTCGCTGTACAGTTCAGGCTGGCCCTGAGCTCAGTTTGTAGCAGTTTGTAGTCCAGGCTGGTCTCGAACTCTCACCGATCCTCTTGCCTCAGCCTCCCGAGTGCTGGGATTACAGGCGTGCGCCACCACGCCTGGCCCTTACTGTTTCTTTACTTGCTTTTATCCTTCATTTTTCCTAAGAAGACCATAAAGTGGAACACTGCATATAGGTGTCCAGCAAGATAGCTGAGCAGGTGAAAGAGCCCACTCAGGCAAGCTTAGGCAAGCACAGGGACCATGGTTCGATCCCCAGCACAACACACCTTGCCAGCCCCATCCCCAGGGCAGGCTAAGCCTACCAGAGTCTTGGGTGTAGTGGCACATGCCTATAATCTCAGCACTGGGGAGGCTGAAGGCAGGAGGATCACCATGATTCTGAGTTGTATAATGAGATCCTGAAACAACTTTAAAAGATTGCATGTAAATTCAGCCACCTTCTCTAAGGCAGCATTTTGTATAATTGTTCAAATACAGTTCTTTACAGTCAGCCACTGTACCCAAGGTAAGAACTCAAATCCATTTGTTGATATTTGTAAAGGAGTCATTGGCGCTACAAGGACCTGAATATGCCATTCCTTCCAGATATTTCCTCCGATTGCTTGATAAATATAACTTTCACGGGGAAATTATTTTTTGTAAATAAAATATCTACTGTTTTATTTTCTGAATAAGAATGTATTTTCTAATCATTTTCTAGTTTGTTTTTGAAGTAGGAATCTTTTACTTACATATGTTGGAAAACCTAGCCTAACTTGGCTTTAGAAATATTAACAGAACTTGCAACAGCTACTTGGAAAATTGGAGGTTTCTCTGGATTTGTGTAGATAAACGGGGAGCACAACACAGAACAAAACACATCAGGTGACAACAGCAAGTGACATAGGTGCACAGATCTCCATCACAAGGAAAGAGAAAAGAAGAAACAAACAAACAAAAACGAAGTCAGCTCTGCAAATTTGAAAACGGAACTGCCTGAAATAAAAAACAAAGTTAAAAATTCAAAATACAGTTAAATTATTGCAATTAGCAGGGATTTTAAGCTTACTATACTGGTTGTTCTCAAACGCTGTATAATGCTGCAGAAAATCCTCCTAAACATACAGCGGTGCCTCAGTTCAGAAATGACTTTGTTTGGAAGCAGTTTGGGTTGCATAGAGGAAGAGCGTTTGGTAAAACTTTGACTTTGCTTGAGAATTCCACATTGGGAGACAGATGCGACTGTGGTCATCTTCCTTTGCTGAGCCAACAGCAGTACAGCCACCTTTTTCTGAATCACAGAACGAGTTAAGTTCATGTACCGGGGCACCATGGTACCACTGTCTGCTAACTATGGATTGCACAAGCACTGATAAGGCATTCAGATTTCACGCCTTGTTGTTCAGTAATGAGTGAGGCGTCGAGTAGGCAAAAGAAAATGAGAACATTCCGAATGTGCTTGGCCTGGCCCTAGACGATTTTGTGTTACTCCTGAAGGCATGTGACAGCTTGTAGCTGCTTCAGCCCTTTAACAGGGCAGGCTGGTGCTGTCCATGTCAGATGGGATTTCAGTAGCTCTATGATCAAATTCCATCGAGTGATTTCAATGTGTTAGTCCAGGTTTCTTTCAGAAAGACTTCTGAACAGAAGTTTCTAATGTTAGATATTATTAAAGAGGATATAAAACAAAAAGGTACTGTAAAGTAGCAAAATAATTTGGAACGTACTTAATGTATACATTCTTGTATCTTTTAGTATGGGATGTGTAGATCAATTGCAGAAATCCTGAATAATGTTTTAAGCAATTAGTATCATAAAATGGTTTGTACCAAGTTGTATAAAAAATCTAAACAGATACATATACATATAACATATATAACATATATATTTATATGTGTTGTATTTTCTCCATACACTATTCATTTGTGTATAGAAATGTTAAAATTGTATCATTTCAAATGTTCTAAATTCTGAAAATTTAGCACATCTCTTCCACCTTCGTATCTCTGGAGCCTGTTACATTTGCCACCTCCTACTAATCCACCGCCACAAATAAAAGAGGTTTTGGAGAGTTGAATGTTCCGCTCGTAGACATCTGCAGCACTATTAGTTGCAAGAAAAGGATTATTTCTTTGTCCAAATTAATGAGAGATATATATCCTGTGATAGCATCTTCAAAAGTCCATGTGCTCTTTAGTGTGTTCTTATTTCTGTGTCATAATAAGCCATTCAACGCAATCCTGGGGCATAAGTGGATCTTACATACATTTTTACCGCCTTATAAGAATTCATTGTTTTGATTTTCTACAGTACTAAGATTTAAACCAAAACAAGAAACAAAGTGAGAAATTTGGAGAGGTACAATGTCTGATAACCCATTCATTCATTTCTTTATTTTTAATCATTTATTTATTTGTTTATTTATTGATTTAGTATAGGGTCTCACTATGCAGTTTGGACTTGTAGTGATCCTCCTGTGTCAGCCTCCCCAGCACTGGGATTACAAGGATGCACCACCATGCCTGGTCTTGGTGGCTGGCTCAGTGTGGGGCATGTGCTTGCCCCACAGTTTCTTGTGTTTGCCGGGCATGTGCTTAGACTGCTGAGCTATCGCCCTGGCCCAAGAACCCATTTATTTGGTAAATAGGCTCAGTAGACTCATGTAACTAGAGAGAGGTCATCAGAAGTCATTAGAGGTCACTAGAGATGTTTGCAACCTTTATACATTCAAGTGTGCTCTCTGTCGTGGTTCTGTCATGAAGCAGTATCTCTCCACAGATGGTGAGAAAACTAAAAGGGTTACAGTGTCAGTGTCTCATCTAAGTTTGTCGAGAGACTGCCTGGCAGGACCTAAATAAGGGCTTTTTGCTTGTTTCCTGGAATAGATTAATTTCATAATACATCATCAGCCCTTATGTTTTGCATTTATTAGAAAGTTAACATGCCATTAAAAACAACTCTCTGAATTGCATGTTTCTTTTTGAGATAGTTTTAAAATGTCAATCGCTGTGAAAGTGAACTTTGTCAATATTTTGCTTTAAACGTGCTCTAGTTCCTCCCTGTGGTTGTGCCCCTGGGTAGATGTGCCCAGGTTGGCACACTAGCACTGCTGCATTCATTGTCACAAAGGGTATGTTTTGACACCATAATTTCTGCTGCAAGCTCTGGGGTGCTTCACACTTGACTTCTCTTGACTCTCCTCTTGGAAAGACTCCCGCAGCGCAGAGTATGAATTAGCTGCAAGCATGATTTTGTTTTTCTCAGGTAATTGTGAAAAACACTGCCTAAGAGGCTTTCTATCTGACTGATGTTTTTAAGAAAAAGAAGGATGAAATAACTTACAGACACTGGTGGTATTTATAAGCCATTTTTTATATTAGAAATATGCTGCGCATTGTCTTTCATTCCTAGTGATCGGTTCTTCTGATTACTTGAGAAATGTCTAATTCACTAAGTACTTTGTCTTTTTGTTTTCTTTCTCTCCTTTTTTTTTCCTTCTGTATTTTAGAGGAGAGTCTACAGGGTGTTCAGGGCCTCACTACTAGACTGGACTTGTAGTGATCAGCCAGTTTACAGCCTCCCAAGAGCTGGGATTACAGACAGGTACCACCTTGCCCAGTCTCAGTTGCTGTCACAGAGCACCCTGGGGATGGGGCTGGCCTGGCAGGTGCGGGGATTGAACCCCCAGCCCCTGAACCTGCTGCAGGTGCTTTAATCCACTGAACTATTTTGTCAGCCCCAGTACTTTTTCTTTATAAATAAAATACCTAGTGTTTTTGTTTATCTGATTAAGATGTTATTTTCTGGTTTGGTTTATAAGAATATTTTAGTTGTATATGGTAGACAACTTAGCCCAGTTTATCTTTAAAACTAAAATGTGCAGCAATAAGAATTTCACTTGTGCTGTACACTTAAAGATTTAACTGTGTTTATGGAGTTTGATCTTAAGGTTTATATTGTCATTGCTCTTTGGCTTTGTTTTTCTGAGCATTCCTAGCTGTGGCCTACCTCCCATCTGGGCTTGGGGTCCATCTTGCCCTCACCCATGACAGCCACAGAAGGGTCCAACCTCTGGCCTTCACACTTTGCAGTCCAGAAGAAGTAAAAGTATTTCTCTAGTTCTTGCCTTTGCATTAAGGGAAAAATGGTTCTCCCAGGAGCCCTGCCTAATGAGTCCTTAGGTTTCCTTCCTTTATCTGGGTTATACACTGCTTCTTGAACCAAAGTTTGGACTCAACCATATGGAATTTACTAGCTTGTTTAATCATATAGCCTCTTGAATTATGACACACAAATGTTAAGGATGCTAAGGAAATTCTGGGTGAAGTTGTTGAAAGAAGCAGAGGTCTCTACATGTGTGAAAGGCCATAATGATAAAGTTCTGACAACCAAATGCACATGTTCAAATTAATAACTGGTGGTTCAGGGATTGAAATTAACATGCAGGTCTCAGTTTTGAATTTACAAAAGTATAGACTGTCTTTCAGATTCAGGCCATAATTTTTCTTCAGAAACACTGTTGTACTTAAAGATTCACATTTCCAGTTTTGTTTGCCTTGGCTTAGTTGTGCTTTCATTAGTATGTTTCTGATACTTGAAATTAACCCTCAAGAGTAGAGTTTCCTTCTGCCCTGCCTTAAGTAGTTAGTGTTTAGCACAGGCAACTGGATATATTCAGTCTTTTCTATTATGAGTGTCAGAGCAAGAGCAAGCAAGCAAGAGCGAGAAAGTGAGAGAGAGCGAGAACGAAAGTGAGAGAGTGAGAGAGAGAGCGAGAGAGAGAGAGAGAGAGAGAGAGAGAGAGAGAGAGAGAGAGAGAGAGAGAGAATCTGGGATTGATTCAAAAGGGCTTGGAAACAGTGAGCCAATGCTGTCTATGCAAACAAGATAACCTCTCACTCTGCCCTCTGACTGCTGAGGTGTCAACGTGTGACAGACAGTCCGTTTGTGTGATATTTGAGTGTTACATCTCCGTGTGCAGGACTCCTACAGGCTATTCACAGCAGGAGGGACTAAATTAACAGTCTGACAACACTGCTGAAAACTGCTGTGTGGTGATTCTCCCAGGGTCAACATCTTAAATGTTCATTCCTGTGATGTTATTATCCTGCGGAATCACTTCGCTAGGCCTGCATGCAGGAATAATTCTTTCGTCTACTGTGTAAGTCTGTGGGCTACTCTAAATCCTAAAATAAACTCCTTTCCCTGAAAAGGTCATGACAATTATACCACTTTGTAATTTTGATGGGCAGAAACACTTTTTAAAAACTCTCTGTTCTTTAAGTAACCTGTTTGTTTAGTAAAATTCAGCCAAAATTACAAAGTGTTAATATATACCAAGTAGGACTTTGCTTATGTAAAGAGAAGAAATATAGCAAGTTGATAATTTAGAGATAACGATCCTTACATTGTCTAGTGATTTTCATCAAAGAAGATGCAACAGGATTTCTGGCCTCCTATTGGCTTAAGAATAAGGGAAGAGGAAGGCACGTTACTTTGTTACACGCCCTAGTATTCATATGTTGCCCACTGAGGAGTATCTGAGAGTATAAGAGAAAGCCATGTCAGTCTTTAGCTAAGCAACGCAGAAAAGGGAAAAATAAAGTAAGAAGATCATTTTTATGACTGTTATCCCTATGTGGCCTTTTACTTACATAAGAAAATTTACCAATAAATGTAGAAACTAAAACATCTATAGGAAGTGTTTTGCAAGGTATGTGTTACTGTTGTAGGCGAGGTATTGACATGGGTAGGCTTGTAGTCTTCTAAACCAGTTCAAGACTTTCCAAAGTGTTTATTTGTAAAATAAGGATAAGAGGAACTAAATAACTCTTCTTTTTCTAATAATTGTGAAAAATTCAGAAAGAGGACAGACTTCCAGAGTTTAAATTTAGTCTGGAGCCAACTGAAATTTTGAGATCAGATTTTCCTTGCTTCCTAAGCCCAGGTAGCAGCTCGCAAATGAGGAAAGCTTGAAGCGTCACCTTGCTCTTCACTTGGAGGACATTACCCATCTCTCTTTTAGGCTTTGATAATGACAAACATTGCTTCAAGGAGGAACATATTTCAAATAGAGTTGTATCTTAACCAGCAGCTACTAATGGCAGCAAGTGTTCTGTGCACCATGAGAAAAAAAAAATACCCCTAAACAATGAAAATTGGGTGAATGTCAATGATGGCGAAAGATGGGAGAGCAAAAGGAATTTGAATGATTTTTGCACAATTGGAGTGAATGTTGCTGTGTTCTTTGTTTCACTTCTTTTTTTCAATTTCTTCCCTTTTGTCCCTTCCTGTTTTAGTTAAGTAATACAGCTACCTAAGAAATGCTGGTTCTGTAAAAGTCACCTAATGTTTCAGACTTCTTTAGAAGAACTACATGCATTATAAACATGGACAAATTGCATACAATAAGAAAATATGATGTAAATCTTTCCAAAACTATCCCTGAGACAGGCTATGTGATAACTAGTTTTGGAAATGTACAATATTAATGTTTCCAGTCAAGAAATTGTCATTGTGTAGAGACACGGCTGAGCTTCAAAGCTGAGATCTCAACGATGATTGAGATTGAGAAGGTGTTAGTTAGTGGGTGTGAAACCATGGACCATATTGTCTTCTTGTTCTTTTATCCAACCCAAAGATGGCTGCCACTGCCCTGGGCAGGGATGCTTGTGGGGCACCTCTGCAGAGAATGTGCTGTGCAGGACACTGACATCAATAATTTCTGCATTATGCTGTCATCTCTCATGAAAGGCATTGAACTGTGGATTTAAATTAGCATTTCACAGCTGAAGTGCTGTTAAGTGCGGACCTTGGCATGGACTACAATAGATTTATGATGTCGATGGAACAAGACATCTTTTCATAAGTCATTGAAGTCTTTGGCACTTGAAAGGTTGATACCATTTCAGCAAGTATAATAGTGAATTTGATCTATAATTTTATAGCCCTCTAATTTTGGGGTCTTTGAATCTTTATGAGGGATTTTGAACTAGAGTAGAATCCAGATCATATCAAACGTTTATGTCCAATGAATTAATATATAGAACAAAAATTGTAGTGACATCTTTAATACAGTAGAATCAGAAGAGAAATCTATAATGGGTAGTTTAAGGGCACCAGTTTTTCTACCTGATATTTATTTTTTATTCACAGTCGGAGGTCAAACTTCCATAAAGATAGAAAATACATTAGACTTTAATAGTTTTCGTTGTCCACGTAGGCTGCCTGAACTTTCAAAGAAAACACAATACTAAGCCAGACGATGTGCATGCCATTTGCTGGTCATTTTTCAGTAATTGCCACGATGTTCAGTCAGCCGTAGAACCTCCTAGGGCTGAGATTTTTAGTAAAGACTTAACTTTATGGAGTACATTTTTGTGTTTTTGGATCATAGTGCTCACACATTCATATGCCTGACACAACTGAGAGAATATAGGTCTTCAGATATCTAATATAATACAAAGTAAAACTAAAAATCATTTCTGTGAGGGTGAGACCCTATTGTGTGGGTGGCTGTAACTGTTTGTCCAGAAGTTCTGTCTTCGCTCTTTCCACATTGCTCTTTATGATTTTGTTGGTCACACAAATCAGTAAAGATAGATGTTCTGCTTCAACTGGACACTTCATTATTAGACTTATATTTCTCCCCTAAAATTATGTTTGTCTGCCTCTCATTCTTCCCTATGTGCAAACTGGATACAGATGACTACATTTTAAGAGCAATAGACAATCATTTTAAATAATAAATTGATGGAAATAAGTTTTATCTTCATGTTAAATGTAAATCATGTTTAGATCTGTTAGAAATCGAACAATGAAAAACAAAAGCAAAGATTAAAAAAAATATCCTCTTGCATGCTAGCTGCTTCTATATGGAAGAGAATTTTAAATTACTTAATTGTTAATAGATATTTTTTGATATTGTAAATGCTTATCTGACATTAAAAAAATTGCAACTGGACAATGGAGTAGAGAGGAACTAGATGGCAGATGAGTGCTGCTTTAGCCAAGATAGAGAAGCTTGAACCAGAATAGAACTTTAAGCTAAGATACACACTATAGGAACCAACAGTCATTCCAGGGTGAATAAATGAAAAGGTCTTTGAATATTTTTTAGAATGGACAGAAGAAGATATATTTGATAAGCAGCAAAATGTGATAAGGTCAGATACGTAGAAGCCGATTTCTGTAGAATTTATTGACAACTGCAAAGAGTGTGGATTTTATCATAGTCAGGATGGGATGTCATTGGAAGCCTTCCCGTTTATCCTGAGATCACCTTGGTGCTATGGGTCCTTCAGTGAAGAAAGACCAGAGGACCAATGGTAGCTAACAGGAATAATGTGACCACTTGTGGTTGTGCTGGTGTTTTCTGGTGTTTCAAAAGGACATTGCTTTAAATAGTCAAACTAAATAAAGTTGCACAAAAATCTCAAGGTCTGCTGGGCGTGGTGGCTCATGCCTGTAATCCCAGCACTTGGGAGGCTGAGGCAGGAGGATTGTTGTGAGTTCGAGACCAGCCTGGGCTACAAAAGTGAGCTCAAAGCCAGCCTGAACTGCGCAGTGAGACCCTGTCTCAAAAAAAAAAAAAAAAAAAAAAAAAAAAAAAAAAAAAAAAAAAAAAAAAAAAAAAAAAAAAAAATCTCAAGGTCCCAAAAGCTGAAGGCTGTAGTAAAGAGAAGGCTGTAGTAAAGAGATCATAAAGTTGCTAACAACAACAACAAAAATCTTTCTTGGTCTTACTTCAAGCAACAGATTAAACTAGAACAGCTCCATTTCTTCTCTCTCACTGCATGTTTCAGTCTTGGATTGGGTTGATGTATGGACTGGATAGCTTGTAAACAACAGAAACTTATTTGATGCTCCTTTCGAGCCTGGAAGACTGGAACCCAGAGCCAGCCCATCCTGGTGTCTGAGGTGGGCCCTGCTCAATGTTGTAGACTGCTATCTTCTTTTTGTGTCCTCACAACTGGGAGGTAGAAGTGGCGAGGGAGTTCGCTGGTGCCTGTTTCATCCTGGTCAGGAGTCTGCTGCCCATCTGGCCTAACCACCTCTCAAGATTCTCAACTTCTACCACTCATGATTGAAAAGAATTCGGTGCATGCATTTTGTGAAGACACACATACTCCAGTTACAGTTCTTTACCCTTCTCTCCCATCTCCCATTCATCTCCCTTCATTCCATTCTACTGCCCTTAGCTCCTTGCAGAATTGAATAATATCTGAAACCTGAGTCTTATCTCTGTATTACCTGAATTAGATATAGATAAGACTGAAGGCACCGTTCATCCTGAGGCACACTGCTGTGCACCTGTGAATCCAATGAGTTATGTGCTCTCAAAATAATGATATAAATATAGTTAATTCACCCATGTTTCTGAAGCTGGGAAGTCCAGGAGTATGACACCAGCATCTGTTTGGGCCCGATCGAGGGCCTTTTGGCTTGAGTCATATATGGAAGAGGTGTCACCTGTTGAGACAGAGGCACCTTG
Source organism: Myocastor coypus (assembly GCA_004027025.1). NCBI lineage: Eukaryota > Metazoa > Chordata > Mammalia > Rodentia > Myocastoridae > Myocastor > Myocastor coypus. The sequence goes on from PVJA010035168.1 coordinate 11,806, forward strand.
CCAGAGAGAACTCAGTTAAAACAATGCTCCTGGTAATCTATGAACCTCCTAGTTCAAGAATGATTAATAGATCACCTCCCAAAGGTCTCACCTTTCAGCAGTGTTGCACTGGGGACCAAGTATCCAAGGCAGGATGCTTGGAGTGACACATTCAAATGCTCTTAGTGGTCTGCATCAGATTTCCCTTATTAAAGTACATCACTATACAGGAAGGGAGGTGTCTGTGGTTTTCTACTGAGTTCAGTTTACAGGATGCCTGTTTCAGAATTTCGTGTTTAATATGTTGAAAGGGAAATAACTACAATTCCACACATAAATAAATAATACATAATCTGGGAACCTGGTAGGGATGAGTTAATTTTCTCAATTTTTGAAATAATAGAATGAATCAATTAAAACGAAGTTTACTAAGCACACATAAAAAAACTGTTTGGCATGGATAAAAATATTACTGCATAATACACACCTACCAGGAGCACATGTGTGAAGACTTAAATTGTATGTAACTAATTTTTTTTTTTTTGTCTTTTTGAGACAGGGTCTTGCTATGCAGTTCAGGCTGGCCTTGAGCTCACTTTTGTAGCCCAGTCTGGTCTCGACCTTGCACCGATCCTCCTGCCTCAGCCTCCTGAGTGCTGTGATTACAGGCGTGTGCCACCACGCCCGGCACTAATTTCTTTTTGCTTTTACTTTTTTATTCAGAAAGTGTCTCTAGTCAGTTTTGAGGTTAGCAAAATGCCAAACTCTCTTTAGGATAATGCCTCTGTCATTACATGTATGATAATTCCTCGTTATTCTCCACTGATTAAACTGGATTTAATTATTTAGTGTATTCTAGATGCCTACAGAATGGGGGTGGTATGGAAGCCTCCTCCCCAAAGAATGACCACGAGGATAAAAGAGGTGAGCACAGCTATATAACAGGTGGTTTAAGGAAATGGAAATATTTACACGGGCAAGAAGTGTTACAGAAGACATAGATCTCTGCAAATATTTGAAATATGTGGAAAAGGAATTATTTTTTTTTTATATGGAGACTATTCCCTGGAGAACTGCAATGATTACACTGCTATATCAGGAATATGTCTTAAGGAACAGAGCCATTTAAAAATAGCATTCTCTTTCAGTGATGTCAGTGAATAGCTGGTGATATTTAGATAGAGGAAAGACTTCTCAGGAGAGGTGTAAGGGATTCACACATAAGGACTTTTTGGACTACATTATTTGTGATCACTGGCTGAATCACCGCTTCAGTTCTCAGATCCTGTGTTGGAAAGGAATAAAGAGCAACCTGGGTAATCAATTTATAGATCTTATGCTAAAGTTTAATTTTCATTGGTTACTGATGTAATCTTTGCAGAAAAAAAAATTGGATACGTTATTTAGGCAGTTCCGACAATAAAGATACGATCCATGTAAGTCTTATCTCGGAAGGTATAAAGGAAAATGTTAAGAGAAAAATGCGTTACCTGTCTCACAAGGGAAAAGCTGAAATCACCGTTCAAAATAATTCTTCCAGCACCTGATAATGTATAACTAACATGTTAGAGCTACGTGAAGAGAAGTTAAAGTGAGAGGCTTGTCACTTCTTTCTTTTATTTAGGAAGAAACTTGGTTTTGTGAAGTCCTGTCCTTTTCCCTTTGCAAAGCTTGTCTGTTGTATGTTGTTTCTGTCTGGCATTACACTAATCCTGTTTTCACAACTTATTTTTATCCAAGTGGCATTTTAAAAATTGAATATTTAGTGCCACATTCTTCCTGGATCATCTTTTAAATCTTTAACTCACCATGATGCATGTTTTTTTTAACAAACAATATTTATAATTTTATCTTCTACATTTTCTTTCTTAATCAGTTGCCTAATTTGAAAGTAGCTAGTTTCCCTTGCTTTGAGGCTAATATCATGGGTAGATAATCTTCTGTAATAATCAAACTTCTGCATTCTTGACATCTTACATGTCAGATTCATGCTTTCCCATTCGACTTTGACATATACTTGCCATTATGCCATCTAACTTTACTTCTATCCGTTAGACACAGAACTGATACATGCACTTCTCTTTGAATTATGATAAAATGACTGAGAACACAGTGAAAGCAAATAACATGCCAAAACAATAACAACAACAATTAAATAAACAAAAACCAGCAAGAAAAACTGTCCTCTTTTCCTTTTCCATCTCCTGTAGACCATAAAATTACCAAAGAGCCTAAACCCAGCCTGGCATTCAAGGCCATAACAAAGCTCTGGAAGTCTATAGAGATCTACATGTCTAGCTTGTCTCTGCTCCGGAAAAGTCATCCTAAGGTCCGCTTTCCTTTGACCACATTGTCCTCACGTGTTTCATTGGAGCCTGGCCAATGGTTAGAAACTTCCAGCCCCTGGGACCGGAAGAGAGAAATGAATTAAAGCAAGGATAAGTGATTTTCACAGTATACTCACATTACTGTTTTGTGGAACGAAATCAGCCATGTGGCCACCTCTAGTTGTAAACAAGTCTGGAGAACAGAGTTTCTAAATACATGGCCATGAGAAAAATTACTTTTTGAGATGACAGTGAGCTATTTTCTTTATCAGTTTTATTTTCCATATATCTTTTGTTTTCTACCTTATGTGTAGAAAACAACCTGGTAGACTGTTTCAACCCTGGTAGACTGTTTCAGTATCTTCTCTGGCAACAGCTCCATGGCAAATGGCCCTTTTTCTGTACCAGGGATTGAACTGAAGTCTTGGCATATGCCAGACCGGTACTGTGTCACTGGGATACGTCACCCAGCCAAGCGCAGCTTATACTCCTTGTATAAAAGCTACTTCTCCATTCTTAAAAGGTTGATTATTCTAGCCAGAAGGAATCCAAGATCTCCTGTAGTTCTTTGTACTTTTCTCATTACGTACACACTTAAAAAGTTATTTATGTGTTTATCTTTCCTATACATTTTTTTTACATATATTTTTACATACATTTTTTTACATACATTTTTTACATACATTTTTGTCCTATTCATTTTCTCCCTCTTCACTGGGAAAACTGCTTGAGTATCACTGTTGCTCAGCACGCTTCATTCAATGAGAACACAAGTAACACAATTCCTTGTTTTCTAAACTTAAGTCATAAATAGTGAAATTTTAGTGCATAAGACACATAATTGAAATATGCAGAATGCATGAGACACCTGCTACAGGATTAAAAATTAATCCATGAGCAAGTGAATCCAATTTGAATTGAGATATATAACTTTTTTTTTCCTTTTATTTCATGGTACTAGGGATTGAACTCAGGATCCTGCGCTTGCCAGGCAGGCATTTATTCTACCTAGCTATCTCCCCAGATCAAATTGAGATATATTTTTGTATTGATTGCTGTATTCATGTCATAGGAGACTACAGTGGAACATGAAGTTGAGTTAGTTGAAAATCAGAGAAGAATTTGTCTGAACTGTGCAAGTAATAGACAAAAACGCATAGCACTTGTATTGGTTACTTTTTGTTCATTGCTGGAACAAATACCCAACACTCAAAATGAGGGAAGGAAAGGTTTATTTAGCTCACAGTTTGTGGAGATTTCAGTCCATATTCGGCTGGCCCAAGGCTGAGTGGAGCAGGGCGGAGAGCATCCAGTTCATGACGGCGGAACAGCAACAAAATGGCGGCAGAGGTAGCCAACCAACACGGCAGCAGAGCAACAGCAACAGCTAGAGCTCTAGTCTGTCTCTCTGTCTCTCTTTATATTACATTCAGGCTCTCCGCCTTAGCTCCCGCCCTAGGCTACACCCATAATCCCAGAAGTACTTCCACCCGTAATCCCATCAGCACTAAAACCTATAATCCCAGGGATCATGGATCAAGTCTCAAACTCTAGAAGTCCCCGCCCAGTGACTCCATGAGGCTTTGGGGGGACAACTAGACAAACCATAACAGCACTTTTTACTTTTACTGAAATGAATTGTATTATTTTCAGTAACCCACTCACATCTTTGTTCATTCAGCAAACACTTACTGAATGCTTAATGATCTGGTAGAATCATTTTAAGTTTGCAGATGTAAGCGTGAGCATGACATACATTTTAGCATTCCAAGTAACAATCTTGTAATACATGATAAAAATACAAGCATTGGCTACATATATATGTTATGTGCATATATGTAATTGTACAATTGGGGTTGTGGGTGATGTTAGAACATGTGAGTTATAACAGTGTCTAAACTTAATCCAAAAAAAATCCCATTCAAGCTATTAATAGGGGAACTTTTAGAACTAAAACACAGCAAAGTGAAGAATTTTGGTTAAATCGTCACTGTGCATTTCAATGTTGAGTAACTGGCCTTTCAAGTCCCTTCCCTTGTAACCCTAGATATATAAAATTCATTATAGAATAATGATGAAATATGTACCACTTATCTGCTAGGAAATCTGCTAGATTACTGAAAGCCTAGGCTTGCATGATATATATATATCCTTTTACAGCACTAGGATTTGCATGTGAAAACTCTTATTTGATGAGGAGACCTAAGCAAGCTCATTCACAAACTGGATACAGATGACTACATTTTAAGAGCAATTCAGAAAATATTTTTTAAATATTAGGAAAATGGTAAGTGCAACCTGAAAGATCAGTTCCCTTTGCGCATGCTCCAGGGAGCATGTGGTGGAAAAAACAATCAGGCCCACAAAATAAAGGAGTGGGAGCCCAGGATAACAGTGAGACACAGAGATGTGGTGGAGTGCAAGGTGATGACGCATGCAACTTGGCTAACCACAGTCCTTAAGGGCGACTGTTCTGGCTATGCTACCTAAATCTGTCCTTTCTTAGGATACCTAAGGCGTGTTTTGTTCTCTCATGCCCTGACATTTCCTAGAACAAATTGTGACATGGAACACACTTACAGTCAATGCTTTTATCACCAGCATATTATAAAATGTCTTTTATTTCTTGAAAAAGCATGGAATAATCTTCCCTCATCTCACGGTAGCTGGTAATATAATGGAGAGCTATTAGCTACCTAAATGTTATTTGGGAAGATATTTGCATCTCTAAACATTAAAAAGGGAGAAGAGGATTTGTTTCTTTTCACCTTTGCCTAAAATAACCATGAATATTTCTAATAAACATAATTTATTATAAATGATATAGTAATTGTTATATATACAAATAAAATATATTATATGTAATGCATAATATGTAGTATGTCGGTAATATATGATATATATATATATATATATATATATATATATATATACATTAGTTTATGAACTGAATTTGTTTTATGATTATGTAGAAGATGACCACATGGCACTTATGTAAGAATGATGACCATGGCCTTGTGTATCACCCGATATGGAGCTTCTCAGTGGAAACAAAATTTTTGCCAAAAAATTTTTCTTAAAAAGATTAATTAAGCTGGGCATGGTTGCTCACGCCTGTAATCTCAGCACTCGGGAGGCTGAGGCAGGAGGATCGGTGCGAGTTCGAGACCAGCCTGGGCTACAAAAGTGAGCTCAAGGTCAGCCTCAATTGCATAGCGAGACCCTGTCTCAAAAAAGCAAAAAAAAAAAAAAAAAAAAAAAAAAAGATTAATTAACAGTTGGGCGTGGTGGCACATGCTTGTAATCTCAGTACTTGGGAGGCTGAGGTGGGAGGACTGGTGTGAGTTCCAGAGCAGCCTGGGCTACCTAAGTGAGCTCAAGGCCAGCCTGAACTGCATAGCAAGACCCTGTCTCAAGAAAAAAAAAAATTAATTAGCAATGATACAGAATTTGAATAACAAAATAATAGGAATTCAACAATGGTTATTGTATTACAAAGTATTATCTTCAAATTAGTGGCTTAGATTAGCAGATACAAATATGAAAAATTGCTAAAAAATTGTAAGAAATTGAAAAGAAGAGAAAAAATTAAGCATTAAATGCTCCCTTCAATAGACAAGCAGAAATCAGCAGTACAATTATTCCAGCCATCCTGCATATACATAAACATATCAATTTCCGTTCTCTTGTTATTTTCCTCATCCTACTTTTTTCTTTCTCATGAAACAGACTCTTTCCATTGCACACTATCTATTGTACTTTTAGATTTTATTTAATCTTTCAGATTGTTACACTACCGAAACTATATGATGTTTACACTTTTGGGATTGATTTATTTCAGCAACCAGCATGGTCTGTCGTTGAGTCCATTTATCTATAAAGCCTCAAGTTTATCTTTTTTTCTTAGCTGAGTAATACTTTGTTGTGTAAAAATATCACATCCTTTTTCATCCATTTTTCTTTTGACTGGCATTTGCATTGTATTCAACACTTAGCTATAACAAATTGCTCTCCTTAAACATAGGTGCACATAAGTCACTATCGCATGATGTGTTCAATTCTTTTGATACAATACCCAGAATGGGAATATCTTGGTTGAATGGGATTTCCAGTCATAGTTTTCAGTAGAGTCTCCACACTAATTTCCATAGTAGTTGTACCAGTCTACATTACCACCAACAGTGGAGAAATGTGTGTTTTTCTCCGCAGCTTCTCCAGCATTTGTTATTGGTTGACTTCTTGATAACAACAACATTTTCTGTGGTGAAATAGAGTCTCGGTATTGTTTTAAATGCATGTCTTAAATGATTAGTGATGTTGACCTTTTGTTCATACATATGTTTGCCATTTGTATTCCTTATGTGAAATGCATATTCATCTGTGATATCCATTTTAGGATTGGCTCTTTGAATGTTGGGGACCTGATTTTTTTATTATTCTTTATATGTTCTAGATAGAAGCCCATAGTCACAGGGGCAGTCAGCTATATTTTTTTTTCCCATTTAGTGGATTTAATTTTTACTCTGTTGGTAATTTCCTTCAGGTTCAGAAAATTGTCAGAAAGATGAAATCTCAGGCCAGGAAGATAGCGCAATGGAACAAGTGGTTGCCTGGCAAGTCCAAGGTCCTGAGTTTGAGCCCTGGTACCTTCAAATAAATAAATAAATAAATAAATAAATAAATAAATAAATAAATAAATAAATAAATGATGAGATCCTAATTGTTGGTTATTTGAAGGATTCTGCATATAGTTTAGTTCTTATTAGTCAACTCTCTGCCTACCCCTTTATCTTTAAAGTTTCTACCTACTTTTCCTCCATAATTTTAGTTTTTCAGTTTTAATATTCAAATCTTTGATCCATTTTGACTATAGTATAGTGCATGCCATAGGCGTGGGTCTAAGTTTAGGCCCTTGAGGCATGTGAAAAGCTAGATTTTCCAGTACTATTTATTAAAGAGGCTATCTCTCTGCCCCTGAACATGCTTGGTCAAAGATAAGATGGCAGAGTATACTTGTAGTTGTAGCTCCATCTTATCATCTGTTGTGGTAAAACTCTAGTCTGTTTTTTTTCTTTTTTTCTTTTTTCCCAGTACAATGCTGATTTTATCATGGTAGCTTTGTAGCATAATTTCAAGTGAGGGACTGTGATGCACCCTGCCTTTCCTTCGTTACTCAAGATTGATTTTGGTATTGTATGTCTCCTCTGGGTTCAGATTAACATTAGGATTTTTTTTTTCCAGCTATGTGGCATATACTAATGATATTTTAATTGAGACTGCATTTAATCTGTGTAACGATTTTGTAAGTATGGGCATCTTTACGATGTTGGTTCTTCCTATCCAGAAGCAAGGAATAGATTCACATTCTATGAAATTATCTTCTGTTTCTTTTTTTTTATTTCACTGTATAAATCTTTAATTTCTTTTGTGAGATTTAATTCTAAGTATTTCAGCTTTTTTTTTTTTTTTTTTTTTTTTTTTTTTTTTTTTTTTTTTTTTTTTTTTTTTTTTTTTTTTTTTTTTTTTTTTTTTTTTTTTTTTTTTTTTTTTTTTTTTTTTTTTTTTTTTTTTTTTTTTTTTTTTTTTTTTTTTTTTTTTTTTTTTTTTTTTTTTTTTTTTTTTTTGGTTGTTATTGTGAAATGTGTGATTTGCATAATTTTTCTTTTAGTTTTTTCATTGATTGCATATTGAAATGCTATTGATTTTGCATCCTTATATTCAACTGAATTTGGTTATTAAATATATAAGTATCTTGGTGGAGCTTTGGGGGGTTTTCTGTGTACAGAGCCATGTCATCTACAAATAATCACGATCTCACTTCTTCCTTTCATATCCTTATACCATTTACTTCTTTCTCTTGTCTAAATGCTCCTGCTAATGTTTCTTGAACTGTGTGGAATAGTAGTGGTGACAGCAGGCATCCTTATGTTGTTGCTGATTTTAAAGTGAAGATTAACGTTTTGTCCAGTATTATGACGTTGACTCTACAGTTGTCATAGTTAGATTTTTTCAGCTTGAGGTAAATACCATGTATGCAATGTTTCTGTAGGGTATTTTTCATGAACAAGTGACTTTGACAAATGACTTTTTTTTCCATCTTTTGAGGTGATCATGTTTTTTTTTGTTTGTTTGTTTGTTTTTTTGTCTTTGGCTCTGTTGACATGTTGTATTATATTTGAACCACCATTGCATTCCTGGCATGAGTCTCATTTCTTTGTATTGTATATAATCTTCCTGATGATTTGCTGCATTCTGTTTGCTAGTATTTTACTGAGGAATTTTGAGTCTACTTTCATTAAGAAGATTGCTCTGTAGTGTTCTTTTCTTCTTTGAGTCTTTGGTTTTGTTATCAGAGTAATACTTGCTTCCAGGAATAGTTAGCAGGGGATTGCTTGGTTTTCAATTTCACTGAACAGTTTTAGAAGAGTTGACATTAAATCTTCTGTAAATTTCTTGTAGAAATCAGCAGTAAAGTCCATCAGGCTCTGGATCTTTTGAGTTAAAGGTGTTTCTTGTACACAGCATATTGTTGAATTTTGTTTCTTAATCCGCTCCTCAGCTTATTTATTTTTTATTTATTTATTTATTTATTTATTTATTTATTTATTTATTTTTTTGTCTTTTTGAGACAGGGTCTCGCTATGCAGTTGAGGCTGGTCCTGAGCTCACTTTTGTAGCCCAGGCTGGTCTCGAACTCGCACCAATCCACCTGCCTCAGCCTCCCGAGTGCTAGGATTACAGGCCTGCGCCACCACGCCCGGCTCCTCAGCTTATTTATTTCCTTTGGTGAATTTGACTGGTTATAACTGATATGAATCATCTTGTCTTTGCCATGTTATTAGCCTGCTATGGGTTTCCTTTTTAATTATTTATTCTACATGGTGTTTCCTTCCCATTGTTCCTGAATCTGTGGTGTTTCTCACTCTTTCTAGAATATCTGTTAGAACTCTTTGTAGGGTTGGTTTGTTGGTCATAAATTTCTGCAGTTACTCTTTGTCATGATATAATCTTATCTCTCCATTGAGTCTGATAGTTTTGCAGAGTACATCAATCTGGGTAGGAAAATGTTTTCTTTCAGGATGTGAAATACTTGATTTCAACCTCTTCTTGATGTGATGGTTTGAGTTGAGAAATCTGCCATAGTTCTGATGGGCTTTCCATTATAGGTGATTTGTTTCTTTTTTCTATTACCTTTTGATTTTCTGTTCTTCTGCTGAATTTCTGGGTTCTTGCTTTATGTTTGTCGGTATAGATTTATTTGCATTGTGACTGATTGGAGTTGTATATGCTTCACTTTTGTGTGTGTCAGATTATTTTTCTATGCTTGGAAAAGTTCTTCGCTCCTACTTTTGCAAGTAGTCTTTTTATGTCACTTATGTTGACTCTTGCTGTTTCACTGATATCTATTAGTCTTATATTGTTTTCCTTTCCATCAACTCTTGCAGCTGTTTCATTGTTATTTCCTGATTCCATGTTATTTTAAGAGATCTTTTCCTTCTAGTTCACTAGCTGTAATTCTATCTTCATGTTCTGAAATTTTATGTTCAGTTTCATTCAAGCAGTTTTTCCAGCTTTAATGGAATTCTTAATGTCCTAGATATCTGTTTGAATCTCTTTCATGCACTGTAGTTCTTTCTTGTATTGTTCTTTCAGTTTTTCCATCATTTTCTATTTGCACATGCTTTTATCTGTATCTCTTTTAGATGTGCTGACCAATTTTTTCATGGTTGTTATCATTTTCTTTTTCTTTTTCTTTTTTTTTTTTTTGCTTTTTGAGACAGGGTCTCACTATGCAGTTCAGGCTAGCCTTAAGCTCACTTTTGTAGCCCAGGCTGGTCTCGAACTCACATCGATCCTCCTGCCTCAGCCTCCCAAGTGCTGGGATTACAGGCGTGCGCCACCACGCCCGGCCATTTTCTTTTTCTATTATTTTTTTTTACCCAAGAGTTTAT